>MU280834.1:0-160723 GCA_022385605.1 Xylariaceae sp. FL0594
GCCCCCCACCCCCCCCCCCCCCCCCCCCCCCCCCCCCCCCCCCCCCCGCCCCCCCCCCCCCCCCCCCCCCCCCCCCCCCCCCCCCCCCCCCCCCCCCCCCCCCCCCCCCCCCCCCCCCCCCCCCCGCGTGCATATCAAGACATCCTGAACAACAAAAGGGTGGAGACAGTCTGGACGTACGTTTCGACGTCGCTGCCATCCCATTGTATGTATGTAGGTATGGAGGTACAAACAGTACCTACAAGCAGAGATGTATACTGAGATCATGTACGGAGTAGGTATACAGAGACGCTGGATACCTGCCTTATGCGTCGGTCAGGCAGGGAATGGAGAAGGTAAACCGTCAGTCGGGTCGAGGGAACGAAAGGCATAGGCCATTGCAAAGTTGCGTAGCGTGCCACTTGCCAGACTAAGGGAAAGAGCATCGCGCTACTGGGGAACAACATACGAGTCGGTGAGACAGAACTCCATATGAAGCAGCAGCTCCCAGCTCTGGCTCTGGGTCGGGCAAAGGAACTGGTACCTGGGTAGGTTAAATCTCCCTGTCTGGTGCCGGCTCTCGATGGACCAATGCCGGCCAGGAGCAGCATAGAGCAGGAGAGCAGAGGCAGAGGCAGAAGCAGAAGCAGGACAAGAGGTCATGGCGGCCACTGTGACAGCAGCGAAACCTCCCGGAGAGTCTGGTATAATGCCACTGCCCAGTGCAGGGCGCCGCATAGTCGACGACTTCCCTTGGGGGTGGAGGTCATAGTCGGAGAGGGACTTGACAGTTGAGTCGTGGCCTGTTACCAAGAGCCATTAAACGGGGCTGATGACATGGCCACGAAAGCATGCATGAGCTCGCAGAGAACAATTCACTAGATTACATGTACATAGGCCGGCGGGATGACGCAACAGAGCAACGAACCGATGAGAGGAGCGGACAAAAGACGCAAGCCAAACGAATAAGCAGCAAAAAATGAAAAAAAAAAAAAATAGATACCGCGCAGGAATACCGCGTCTTGCCCGGATGGGGCTCGACGAACATCTAGGCTGGACTAGGGTCGTGGCACCCGGAAAGGACTTTATATAGCTGTCCCAACCGTTCGGGCACAGCAGTAGAAGAACCAGGAGAGCAGGCGTGGCAAAGCGCGAGAGCGCGAGAGAGGCAGAGGGAGACAGCGAAAGGGGAAGAAAGAGAGAAGGCAGATCAAGTACCGCCCCGTGGCATGATGCTATACACGATCTGAGAAACATTGAACGACCGACAAGCAGTCCTACACGAAGGAGCTTGACATTGGACCCTCAACGCTCCATGGACGATGGAGCCCATGGTGGGCAGCACAAGGCTTATTACCCAGGTTAGTTTAGCAAAGTCGGGACTCGAAAAGATGTTTGGTGAGGAAGGCATGTTAAACGACAAGGTCCATAAACCTCCCCAAGAAGACTCTAGTGGCAGTGGCTGCCATGAAACTGCTAGGTTAACAAGTAGACAACTCTAGTCTAGACTACAAGTAGTGAGTGGGGACAGGTATGAAACCAACAACCCTACTACTACTGCTGTATGCTGTACAGCTGTATGTACATGTTTTATGCCATGTACGGTGTACACGCAGCACAGATGCTGCTGCTCCTACTGCCTGCTGCTGATGTGCATGGCAGATACGGCTTGGCTGCTGACAATGATGGATGATGCCCAAGACGTCTGACCTGACTTTGCAGAGTATGTAAAATCGCAGACTACGTAGGGATCTAACTACATACTAGTGATATACCTACTTACAGGTACTGTTACTTACCTAAGTACTTAATTACAGCAACGTCGAGCTGCGAGGCATAGGGCAAAAGAAGAAATAGAAGGGGTGAAGCGGGAAAGGGTAAAACTTGAAGACAACAACTGGAGACAACCTTGGAATAAGAAAACGAACCTACGTACAGTACAGCAGTATAGCGGTACATGTACATGTGTAGCCCTGTAGGAAGCTGATGTAGGTACAGTTAGGTAAACAATAAGCAGTTCGTAACTTCGTAAGGTGTGGTTCTGGTGTGTGCTTGGTGTGCGTGTTTAAGTGGGCTGCAAACTCGTTTGCGCAGGAGTATGGGCCAGCGATCTGGCATCACTGATGCTGGTCCTGTACAGCGCTAAGATGGAGATAAGTACCAGGTGATGAACACCTATCTACTGTCCCTGGTCCCCTTGGGGGTCATGAACTTGTAAATTGGAGAATTTGTGGGCTGTGGAATTGCCTTGCGACTTGCAGTATTCCGTACCAACCTACAGCAGTATAGAAGTACCATTCTCCTTGATAGCGAGTGGTTGGGCTCGCGCAAGTACAGCATAGTACGATACTTAGTAGGCAAGGGTGTTGCGTGGGGAGGAACTGCTGTAGCAGTGATGACTTTGCGATAGGTGTACAGCAGTGATTTGGCAAAGTACTGCTGTGCCTCTATATGGATGCGTCACTGGTTGCAAGGCATTAAAGGTTGGTCAACCCGGGCATGTAATAACTGCGAAGACGAAAGTGTTTGGCGATCTGAGCTTTGCTGGATGTATCTGCTCACTTTAAACACAGGCATTATGTACAGCAGTACAAGACCCCTGCCGGCATTGTTCCGAGGCCGATTTGATCAATCTACGTTGCCGCCGTTGCGTGGTAACTGACAAGGCCTTGTTGCTTTGTTCCCTCGGATGGTGGGAAACGGGGATTTTCCTGACACGGGGCGTTGCCTGTTGTCTCCTTGCCTGCCACATGTTACCTGCTGGAGACACCCGAGTACCTGAGGTACTGGCATTGAAATTAGGTTGGGTATGTACTCCGTACTGCTGTATGCATGTCTGTAAGACAAGTCTTGTCTCAATGGCGCAACGTTTGTCGGTCAGCCATATAATCCCATAATTCATTGTGGGCAAAATCTGAGTAGCTAGGTAGGTATGTACCCTTGCCCTCAGCACTGGTCTCAGTCCCTAACGCCGAGATGGATGCCCCGGCTCAGAATCGTTCATGCCGTCAATTCATGCCCAGGTGCTGGGAACGCATATCTTGGACTGGGCTACACGCGAACTGGCGGTCAAGCGTAGCGTGCGGCGTGCAAAGGGGGTACTATGGGACGGTCTGATTCTCGCAACTACCATGAACCATGATCGACCTGGGGCTTATGCGATGCCGGGTTGTCATTGGAAAAGCCAGCGCCCATGCCCCATCCTACTACATGATGCTCTATGCTGTCAACTGCATGGTGTATCGAGAGAGATAGGTATGGTGCAAACAAGCAAGGGCCGGTACATACCTAGGCAAGGAGCCCTGCAATATTGCTTAACTGTACTGCTATACGGAGTATGTGTTATCCTATGTGTGCCTATTTCTGGTAGTAGGAAGACCAGGGAAGTATCCACACTAGCGTTTTTCTGGGATTAAGAAGCAGAATAAGAACGAACGGTGGGCTGCGCGTTTTCAGGGTTCGGAAGGGAAAAAAAGCGGGATGCTCAACAGGGGCAAAACTGCCGGTAGGTTGCCATGTCTTGGTGAAAAATTCCATTAAACCATACGTAATGCTATTATGCTGCCGACATAATAGTAATGATGCCATAGTGATATGGCAGAATGGGGGACCATAGAATCGGTAAGTATTGTACGCCCATAATGTACTTGTATTTCGTTTCATCCCACAGGTATCCAATTCCCTTTTTATAGCACTGCGATCTCGGGACCTTGGCACAGCTGGAAAAGCTAAGTTGGTTTGATTTGTATTGCGTTGGTATCTTTAACGAAAATGCGTGCCAAGCCAAGCCACGAAGCAAGCCCGTTTTCAGTTAAATACTTCTGCTGGACATATAACTGTATATCGCAACAAGCTAATTTGCGATCATTTTGTTCGGAAAAATGGTACCGAGTGTGTTAGACGCAGGGTCGATGCTTGATCGCAGGTTCCAGTCTTTGTCCGGCTGTTGCTGCCCGAACAAGACGAAGGTAAGGACGGTAGGTGCAGTCGCCTACACCGTCGTTTCCGTTTGAAAACCTGATCTGTACCTACATGTAGTCTAGGTATTTTCCATTTTACTGTAAATACAAGGTGGCTAGGGATATGTACTTTATGTGTACTCATGTACGTGAAGTGGATTGATACATGTTCACCGTTTGCAAACCCAAGTCATATTGCCCAACCTTCTGACCTCTGCAGTTTGGGAGGATTTGGGCTGAACTAGATGAATGCACTGCCACCAAGTATGAAATGGTTGATCCTGCGCCCGTATAACTTGGATGAACATTCGCGACTCCGGTGACCTCAGATCAGTACATTGCGCTGGCAATGGCACGCTGGTAACCTGGATCCATGAGTCCACAGTTACAAGTGCTGTCGAGTTGGAGCCAAGCCATCTCATGTCCCTTAATCCCCAGAGAGGGCCGTGAGCGACGACATTTGGTGCGACATGAGTTCCAACAAGGCGAGGCACATGTACAGCGGCCAGCAGTACACACCTGTAGGCTTTCTGAGCCTTTTGTCCTTGGCGACATCGCCTGCTAGCTCCGCCTCGATGAGCCAGTGAATGGCAAGACCACTCGGTTGGGCTGGTCTGCCGCCAAATCACTGGGCCGTGATGCAACCGTGGTCCACGGCCCGGTTCGGAGGACTCTCCACCCCCCCTCCATCTCCCAACCCACCTTCCGGTATGAGGGGCCCGCTATTTCAGCTGCGTTGGCCTTGCATCAACGGCTGGCCCTGGTTCTGCCCTGGCAAGTCAGTCGCGTTGCGATAACCTGCATGTAGTGGCATGGTACCTCATCGATCTGTGATCTCAACCGACGGCATTGCTACATCGTCGCGTTGGCAGAACTGTCCCTGACCTCGAAGATGCTGGTGTGTTGGGACGTCAGGCCGCATTTTCGACACCTCTACGTTGACGTTGGCAGGCCTCAACGCAGACTCGATATTCTTGATACCTGCAAGACCGCTCATCCTTACCAGGATCCTACCAGTGCCACGTCCCAGCTGACATTGGGCTCCGGGCGAGAGCTAGACGCAATAGCCAGATCACCGGTCAAACAAAGGGAATTGAGCAGGTGATAAGCCATACAACGTCAAGACCATGATCGGTTGACGGCAGCGTATGACCGTCGTACCTGAAGTGAACCCAGCGGTGAACAGTCCAAGATCTCGCTACCTACTTAGGTAAGGAAGTACCTACGTTAGCTCGGTATGTATGTAAGAAAGGAGCATCTAACCCAAAACAAGCGTCATTCCTCCACAGTGGCTGGGCCCTAGCGTGGATTATGCCAGGGAAAGGAGGTTGTCAAGCATATATCAACTATGTCGAGCCGTTGTTTTCGATACGAAGTCCCATTTCTTCGAACCTCTGATGAACGAACCGTCCAGGATGCCGGAGCCGGGTGCGCACACCCCGAGGATTGCTTTCACCCAGAATGAGGCAGAGAAAAGTGACATGTCGACTGGACAAGTCATAGCCTGATATTGTCCTGTCTACATCTTCTACTGGTACATACTGGCTTCGTTTGCTTGGCTGTGAAGTCATTGGCCCCAGTTCCCGTGTGTCCCCCGGTACCTAGTTCCAAAGTTGAAGATGGGAAACAACGCCGGCCAGCTACATGAGAGAAACAAGTAGTACGTACTACGGTACTATGGACGTTCGCTCAAAAGAGGAGTGAGGCGTGGCCATAAGGAGGGGATTTACTACATAGTAAGCTCGCCAGCACGATCTCGAGATGAGGTCGAGTGAACTCAAAATAGAGAGACGGCTCTTCAAGGGGCTCCCATGTTGCCCTTGCCAATGCAAACGGCCTCGCCCAATCAAAAATTCGCGGCGCTGCTACTTTGGTAACACGAGACGGGAGGCGGAAGGATCTCGGCTTTCCGGGATTCTGTGCATATCGGTAGCCGTCACGGTCCAGTCTTGCTATTGTTCACAACAAGGACAGCGCTCGTCCGACGGACCGACCGAGACACGAGACTCTGAGACATTTCCGTGTTCGTCGATCTTGGGAGAAGCATTTTTGTGTTGAAGAGAATCCATTACGGCTAATTGAAACAACCACGTGTCTGTACAAAAAAGGGGCCTAATTGGCTGAGCAACTCCTCGAGAGGTCTGTCCTTTATCCTCAGATATTTTGACAGCTCATGCATTGCATTGCACATAAGGAGATGCAGCCCATGTTTGCACGATCACCACGTTTGTGTGGCTGAAAACTGGGCTTTAGGTTTATGAAGTACACGCCAACGAGCACGGCACAGCCACCTGTAATGATCCTACAGCCACACCCCTCGATGTTACAGCAGTACAGCTGTGCATGTACCTCTACTGCTGTACAGCAGTAAGGTTAGCAGGATAAGATAGTGGACATGTGGTACATGTATCCACCAAACAGGTGGTTATCAGTGACAGTACAGCAGCACCCAATCTGGCTTGAAAGTCGGTGAGCTCTCATCAGATACTTAGCACTTGGATCCTGCCTAAGAAGCACTACAAGCACGCCGTTGACTCTCCGAGTGAGCATCCAAAGAGTTAGGTTAGGTTAGCCTTATTACAGGGCTTACGTTGGAGGTACCAACCACTGGCATACCTTCTCTACTGGGTGCAGGGCATCACAATCCGGGCACACCTTGCATCTTAAGCCGTGATCCCTGTAACCATGGCAGATGTCCCGCTTCTGGTCACCTCGGAGAATTCCTCGTCCGAGCGACGAATAACTCCATCATGGTCTATAAGCCAACTCAAGAGCAAGCTCGAGCCTATCACTGGAATCCCCCCTTCATGCCAGCGCCTCAAGCTGAAGACCTCTGACAAGGAGGCTGTTGCTATCGAGGCTGGTGATGAGGATTATACACAGTTGTTCCACTTCCCCTTGGCGCCTTATGCGGAGCTACAGGTAAGTAAGAGGATGTCATGGAAGATCGGCCGCCTTCTCCCCTTAACTGGATGCGAGGTGCCCTTCTCGTGGATAGTTGGGTTTGTACTTTTACAGAAGAGCCTCAAGCTGACGTGTTCCAAGGTGGTCGACACTCGCCCGGCTAACGCGAGAGTGAACTTCAATGACACGACTGGTGTGGCCAAGTATGTCATGCCGGTCGAAGAATATGAGAAGAAGACCGATTCGGTCTTGGCGTGGAAGAAGTCGGAGAAGCTGGGTCGCTTCAACCCCGACGCTCCTACACTCGAGAGGGCCAAGATCGAGGCGAATGAGCAGGAGATCAGATCTCGAGGTATCGAGGTCGGTAAGAGATGCAGGGTGGGTGGGGACGATATTCGCAGAGGCGTGATCAAGTTTGTCGGTGAGGTCAAGGAGATCCCCGGCACGTTAGGCGCCTGGGTAGGCGTTCACCTCGATGAACCAGTCGGGAAGAACGATGGCAGCATAGGAGGCACCCGTTACTGGGGCGAGGAGTCTTCGCTCAAACATGGCGTCTTTGTCAGACCCGAAAGAGTTGAGGTAGGCGACTTCCCCGTCCTCGACGACTTAGAGGACATGGAGGAGATATAACGGGCCAGGAACCCCCCGGACTGCGTCCAGAGACGTGTCATCCCCGTCACTGTATCAGTATCAGTCTACTGGATCCCGCTGGTGGTCCCAGAGCTGACCGCCAGACCCTCCCCGGGCCGGCCGACTCCTGCCAATCTCAGGCTTCGGACAACCATGTTATCTGCATCAACGAGTTAGACTAGGAGTCGTCAATCAAACCGGCAATCTCTATGCTGTGTATCCTCGATTAGATCTTGCACCGCCGCTGAATCGGCTCGATATCATCAGTCCAAGGTTAACCTAGAGCCTAGAGGGTTACTCGCTGGCATAGTGCCCCAGACACAACAGCATGCCGTGCGTTATATACGCGCTATAGCCTATTGCTATAGGGCGGCGTCGTGTGGCACGTTTCTGAAACCGAAAAGTTACCTATATCGCTCCGGATATAGGCAAATGTCTCGTAGCTCTCGTAGGGCTGTGGCACGCAGCTAAGCCGGCTACCTCGTCTTGGTGTGGTAAAGGTTGGTGTTGTGAGTCCCATTGGGTTATCGTCCATCCTTGGTCACCCTCGCCCAGTTTCAACTCTTAGAGCTCTCTATGGTCACGATGCTACAAGTGCCGCAGCCGGTCCCCCTCGTTCCTCGCCTTAGGCAAGGGTGCGGTGAAGATGGGACTGCGGCAGGGTTACACACTGGGGCCCTGATCTTGCCGAGCTTGCCGAGAATCAAATGGTCGTCTGCCTGGCTGTATAGCTAGATTCATTCGAAAAAGGTATGGGAATTTGATAATAAGACGAGAATTTTCAGAGGGCCATAACCGCATGCGACGGAAACCGAATAACTTGACTTGCGCATGAAAGGTAGGTACTGCCAATCTTGACGACAATGGCCGTTTCAATAAGCAGAGCTAACGTTGACCCAGATGTATGTATACGACATCGCAAGAGTGTTCGCTTTCCCCCCTGTCAGTCACGTTGTCTAAGAACTGGGATGATATCTCATACTCACCTACTCTCGCCGACTCTCGCCGACGAAGCCAACCATGGACTCACCAGCTTGGTCACACCATAACAATGGAAAATTTTTACGAGACATGTATGGCCTTGGTCCGAGGGCTTTTGCAAGATGCTGTTTGAGGCGTTCTGCAACAAACTCTGTTGCGCTTTTGGGTTAAGGTTAAGCAAGATTCGGTCCTCAATTAGAGGAGAATCAGTTCATCATGTTTTATCACGCCTAGTTAGCCTCTTATTAATAAGTCCTACGGCGAGACCGACTATTTAGAAATCGATTCGAGAGAGAGAAACATTTGGGCATGACATACATAGTACGACCAAAAAAGAATCTTTGTTCTATTCGGCAGCCACTCCCTGCGCCGATATGCGTCAGCCACAAAATAAAAGACAACTCTATCCGGAAAAGTTTGAAAGTGACCAGGTATGTCACATGTTCACTGTTTACATAAGTAAGAAATGGACAATTCCCCAAACTGGATGCTGTCGGTTTCGGAAGAGATCTGAAGCAGATATGATGACAGGGGATTATCCCGATACAGACTCCGATTTGACATCTAGGTATCCATACCTGAGTACCTAAGGTCAGGTATTTGGCATTTGAATACCTACCTACCTAGACTAGGTATTTATTATTTGAGAATTCCTGCGACCGCTGCGCCTCAAGCAAACCTGCGGATACTGATTGAACCGAACTGCAAGAAGCATTGAAACATTTCAGCACTCTAACTTTATTTTTGTTCGTTCTCTTTCAAGTTTTCAATCTAGTGAGGCTCCATGATGCCTTCGACAAATGGTCGCACTGACCGAGGTACCTCCATGCGACGATCCATGGAACAAGGTAGGCTAACCTAAGGTTAGAGTATTACTACACCGCGTTTACACATACGATCACCATCCATGGCTGGAGGCGCTGATCAGGAGCCAAGGGAGTTGCATAAGATCGATTCGAGTCTCACCTGTCGCCCGAGTATGACAACTCTCTCTATCAAGCACCAACAAGTCATCAACCTACTACTGTCTGTAAAGCTCGTTCGAATTCCAAATTCTCTGGAATCGCCAACCTTATAAAAAAGACCCCTTCTGCAGAATAAAGGGGAATGCTAACCTAGGACCTTATGCGGGGTGTGATGACGGCTGTGTGGGATAAAGGGTTCAAATGTAATGCAAATTCCTAGTACATACCTACCCTGTAGGTTAGTAACCCAAACTGCAGCACTCTCGTACCCAAGGCCTATGCCAAGGCAGGTGGGGATGGAGATGGACGGGACGGGAGAGGGGTCCACTCTTGATCACCCCCCACAGTTTACACACAGCCCGCTGTGATGATTCCATTTACTTTACTTACTCTTCAGACCACCTGCTGCCGTCCGTACCTCCTACGGTTACATACTTGGAACCTGGAAATGCTGCCCCTGGGGTCCAACATGTCCGAGACGGCGTGATCTTTATCCTTCGTATACCTATACTGGCTCAACATCTTGTAACCGGGGGCGAAGCCCATCCTTTCCTCCCTTTCACTTGAAATAGAAGGCTGGTTTTAAGAGTCAGATTGATTCTCCTGTATCTTCTCTCGACTCACAAGTCGCAGCAGATGTTGTAGGTACGGTTCATTTGTCGCGCAAGTCTTGTTTCCCTCCTCCTTCGGAGCTGTAGCATAACGGGTAGTCGTCATCATCATATCTACATCTTTCCTCTGGGCGCCTCCTATTTTTCGTTTTATTTTGTTCTGTGAACCACGTTCGATGCGGCCGGAACCCGGACAATATTGAGCCTAGCCGGCATTTCTTCCAACCGCACCCGCAGAGCGCATCCTCCGGCTGACCACAAAACCACTCTGGCAGCGGTAGTTAGGTGTCTACTGCCTGCTTTGGATTTCGACAACATCGCTTTGTCTCCAGGAAATCAGAAGCTCCTCCTCCTACGCATCTCCAGAGAATGACGGTCACGGGTCTAGCCGCCTTCGCTCGTAGGGCATGGCTCGCACTGAGCATCGCATCATCCCTGACCTGCCTTGTGTCTGCTCAAGATATGACCAATGCCACCATCGAGCCGAATCATGACCTGCCGCCCTTTCTAGCCAAGGCCATGATGGATTTGGCTCTTTCGTCTCCCGTGAACGCAAATATTGGACAGTTTGGCGTTGCCCCTTTGACACCAGAAGCTGGATTAAATGCAACCTTGGCGCAAGGGGTAAATCTTTTCATTCTCTTTCTTCTCGATGGTGCTTCGGACGACTAATGATGTACGACAGCTATCCAACGTTTCCGGTAACCTCGTCCTACTCGACCAGTCCAACTTCATCACTGTTCCGTACTCTGGCAACGTCATCTATCTTTCGTGTGACAATAACACGGACGTCTCCAACATCACGCCCGACTACATTCTGAATGGAATTATGAATAACGCCACCCAGGATAACAACCCGGCGGCAATTCTTCTGTACAGCACGACGGCAGACTACTGCTATCTCTCGCCAAACTCAAAGTTGACGTACAAGATGATCTGGACCATGACCTCGTCAGAGGAGGCCATCAGTGTGAAGAGCCTACTTGTTGCGCAAACCTCGGGCTCCATCAAGGCCTCGATCACGTCAGAGACACCATCCGCCAGTGATACCGTGGGCAATTCGCAAATCGCAATGAGCATACTGTATAGTATCACCGGTCTTATCACGGTGCTCTTTGTGTGGATAATTGCCACAGGAGCCGTCCGCGCCCACCGCAACCCGGAAAGATACGGACCACGAGCGGGCACAAATGGTAGACCGCGCCGGAGCCGCGCAAGAGGGCTTGCTATGGCCATGCTCGAGACCTTGCCTATTGTCAAATTCGGAGAGTCCGACACGCGCAAGCCGGACGAAGAGACCGGGTTGGAGGATATCTCACCCGCTAGGACCCAGCACCAACATGCTCCGCAAGCGGAGACCGAGGCGGCTCCCAGCAGCGCCGCTGTGCCTGGGGCATCATCAACTCCAGCAGACGGCGAACCATCGTCCCAGAGTCAGCAAGGTGCGGCGTCTGCTCCGACGGGTGTATCGGCCGAAGGAGCGAACAAGAAAACAGCAAAAGAAGAAGACACACTTGGCTGCTCGATCTGTACGGAGGACTTCACACGAGGCGAAGACGTGCGAGTACTACCATGCAACCATCAGTTCCACCCGGCTTGCGTGGACCCATGGTTGGTGAATGTGTCGGGCACATGTCCGTTATGGTGAGTTAATAATCTGCACTCTAACAACCGACCCAAGACAGAAAGCTGACTTTTTTTCGCGCTCCAGCCGGCTTGATTTACGGCCTCCCGAGGACGTCGAGCCCGAAGAAGGCGAAGATGCCGAGACGCACGGAGAACAACAAACTCCGGCCGAAGGCCAGAGTCACAACAACCACCTGGCTCCGCCGGCCGCGGCTGAGGCCGAGCACGGAAGAGAGGAACCTACGGGGGGCGAAGCATCACATAGACGACGGCGCTCACGACTGCTGGATTGGAATAGATTGCGTCACGCGCCCGTTGACGAACGCATCCAAGCCCTCAGGCAGTATAGACAGTCTCAGCAGGGTCCGGACGCGGCGGCGGCGCATACTACCGGCGACGACGAACGCCGGCATTCCCGATTAACCGGTCGGCTCCGGGGAAGGTTCCATATCCTGAATGAGCCGAGAAACGGCCCCCCAGCCGCGGCGCCGCAAAGTGAAGAAGCATCGACGTCTTGATCTCCTGTATCACGTGCTTTCTCAAGTTACCTTTTCCTTCCTTCTTCTTCTTCTTTTCTTTTTTACGAAACGCGGGCGATGGATGGATGGCTTATTACGATATGAAACACTCCTATGATGGATGGGATGGGATGGGATGGGTCCGCTATATATCATCATGGTATGGATGGGGGTTGGCGTTTCATTTCTGGCGTTTGTCTATTGAGTGGTCGACCACATGTGTGGAAAATAGACTGGTACTTTCGGGCGTAGGTGGTGTGTGTGTGTGTGGTCGGCGCCTTGGCGATTTTTTGGTCCTCCTTTTCTTGTCAGATAATTTGTGTGTGTGTGTGTGTGTGTGTGTGTGTCAGTTACTTTAAACATACCTAACCTTGCCTAGGTTAATGGTTGATTGTATTGTAGCCTCGTTTCCCTTTTTAACTTCTTGTGTTGTGAGTGAGTGGGTGGGTAAGTTCTCTGTAGAGAGTCACTACTAACCTGACATTCCAGGTAGGTTATATTGATCGTTGTATGCTATGGAATAAAAGTGAGTAAGTGAGTCCGTGAGTGGGTGGGAAGTGACTTAACCTAGATACATAGCTGCTGAATAACTGACGCGCAATTCACAGATCGAGATTTCCTAGATAGACTAAACGTGAGAGATAGAAGCTCGTGGTCAACAACCAAACCGACTTACCACGTCCACACAATATGTGGATGGACAAAATACCTGAATCAACAAGTTTCCCTGCTAAGGTTAGATAGGTTACCTACCTACCTGGTTTTAGAGGCTGAGAGCAACAACAACAATAACAAAAAACACGTCACATGGTACGGAGGTAATAACAACAATAACAACAACACACAGCAACACAGATCATAGCGAATCAAAAGTGTAGAACCTCTTATTTGGCTCACATAAATGTTGATTTGATTTCATTTCATTCATCTCTTAACTCTTTTTTGCTTATCTTCTCTCATACAATTCGTAAAATCTAGCTTGGTATCCCTGATCAACTGAAAAACAAATTCCTAACCACACAAAAAGAACACGGCGCCTTTTCTCTTCCTAATCATCAAGCCTAGTAATCCCCAAATCCTCCAGGAGAAAGTTGTGTGTGTTTGTTTGTAAGAAGAGAATGAATAGGCCCTAGTAAGCAATGCCGAGCCAAACAAACAAGGCAAGACAAAACTAGGGCAAATGGTGTGAACAGAAGGGTCCGCAGAGATTTTGCTAAGACGGATATCTTTCAATGGTGAAAAAACATCTATGTACAGATGAAGCGAAGTGAAGTATGTGGAGATACAATCCCCGACTCAGAGGATCGTAGATCACAGAGAACTTTTCTTGAAAGTAATCAATGCTTGTTATTTCATTTTAAGACGACAGCCCGGCGAAGATCTTTCCAAAGGAGCTCAGGCGGGTGACATCCTCGAACAGCTCACCAACGGCAGCATAGTAGTACGAGTATCTCTCAACGAAAGAGTACTGGTCATTGGATTCGAGGGCGCTGACAATGGTCCGCATGAACTGGTCCTTGTCACCGTCGAGGGCAGCGAACTCGGTCACCCAGACTGGCTTGCCATCGCAGCTGTTGTGCACATCCACCAGGTGGCTGAGGAACAACTGGGCACCGGTGTCGCCACCAGGGCCGTACCAATGGGTGACACAGAAGTCGACTTTGCACTGTCCGTTGCAGGCTTGGAAGAACTGCCGGAGCCAATCGATACCCTGGTTGGCGTTGGCAGAGCTGGAGACGGCGGGACTGCCGATACGGGCCCGGCCAGCAAAAGGGTTCATCCACTGCTGGTGGCCGCTGGCAGCGTCCTGAGGAGACAGGCTGGCCTGGGTGGCAATGTCCGGCTCATTGAAGCTCAGCAAGGCATCGGCACCATTGTTGATAGCATTCTCGGCATTCTGCTTCCAGGTATTCGAGTGGAGGCCGGCAGGCGACCAGAGCATAGGGTAGTAGGTCAGTCCAGCGGGGACGCTGCCCCAGGCAGAAGAGTCCCAGTTGTACATCCAACCAGCCTGACCGCCGAGGCCAAGGTACTTCTGGACCAGGCTGAGATCGTTGTAGGCAAGACCACGCTTCGTGCTGCTGCCGTGGGCGCTTGGTGCAGGAGCCGCAACGGCAGCCTTAGTGGCGGCCGGCTTCACGGCAGTGACCAAGGTCGTCTGAGGAGACACGGGGCTCGGATTGGCAACAGGGACGTTGGGCACGGTGGTGGTGCTCTTGTGGTCGTGGGCCTTGATGGTTGGCGCAACGGCGGCGGCTGTGGGCTTCAGGCCCTCGGTCACGGTCACAGTGACATAATCTGTGAGGTATACAGTCTTGGTCGATGCATACACGATCTCGCGCTTATCGGCAGCGTGTAGACGCTCATGGGCATGACCGGCAGTAACCTCCTTGACGGCAGCGGCAGCACAAAGCGCCAGTAGGTTTGTCTTGGTAAGCATTTTGGTATGATTGGTGGTGATTGTTGATTCTTTTTCCTCAGGTTTGTCTCAGACAATGGAGGTATATATATCCAACAACTCGATTGATTGGGCAGTGATTTGGGGTTCCTTTGTTTCTTCTTCTCTTGGTAGTTGTAAGGAATGTGTATTTGCAATGCCAGCAGTGTGCAATACGATATCTCTTCTGAGTAACACGAAGAGGAGTTTGGCAGTCTATCCAAGACGCACAAGAATGAGCAGAAAGCGGTTTGGGAGGAATGGCTTCTGCGTGTGACAGTCCGATATCTATGCTGCACTGAGAATGTGAGTGTAAAAGGTGTGAAGTCGAAGCTGGCAACTTTGCAAGTGAAAGGGGGCAAAAGGGCTGAAGAGCTGAATGAATAGCTGAAAAAGGCCGAAGCAAAAGAATGTGAAGAGAAGAAGCGGGAAAGATAAACCTTTGCGAAGAAGGTATGACATAAAAGGTCGGATGGGAAGAAGGAAGGAACGCTCTTTAATACAGAACACAAACACAACAGGAAGAAAGACCGGCCAGAAGTGGCATGGCCTCTAGTCTAACCGACGGATCTATGGATGGATCGGTGTGGTGTTCAAGGGTTCGTTTGTTGTACACGCTGAAGCTTATGTGTCAATGTGGATCCGACAGGGGTGTGTCTGACCAGACAGACAGGAGGAACATGGCAGCGCAGCGTGAGAGGGCATGCTGGTACCTGCATCCACCCCTCTTTGTTCTCCCACACACATGTAACCCAATGGACAGCAAGGAGGCGGCCGGATGTACCCTTGCATGGGGCAGACTGCACCAGAACCTGCATTTTGCAAGGCGTCAAGGGTTGGGCTAAGGCAGGTACAGTCCTAGTGCCCGGATCAGCCGCTGCTGGTCCAGTGAAAAAGTCTGAAGAGTCTGAAACAAAAGGGGCATCTCAAGTCCTATTGGCTACCGACTCTAGCGCTCCGATGTTTCAACGCCAGCGATCAACCACGTAGGCACTGTACTTTCTGTGTGCTGCACTCCGACACTTTGAGCACGAAAAGCCACCCCATTGCTGTCGCACTTACACGCGTACGAAAACGGCAAACCATACAATGCAAGGCATACAGTCTAGCGAAGGCTAAGCTTAAGTCTTTCAATCCTACATGTTAGGCGTGGTATACAAAAATATATCCATTACAGATGTAGGATTCAAACATGGGAAGGTCCAACCTTGCAAAAGTCTAGAAATAGGATCGACGCCTCTCGGATCAACTAACCTACTGCCATCTTGGGCATAGGCGGCCGGGGCAAACCAACGTTCTAGGTTCTGACAGTTTTTATCATACATTAAGTACATACTGTACTGTGTAAGTGCTTGATGCCCTCGCATGCTGTACAGCAGTATGTAAGTAACATTTTCAGAGTCCAGTACCATGATGATCAACACCTACAGAGCGTAATAATCGGCGAGCCTGCCCGCCTCTGCGGAACAGAGCCTCGGATGGATGATCCAGATGTGCAAGACTCAATTACGACAGCACTGACAACAAAAAGAGGGGAACTCATCTCAACTGTCCGAAAGTCAAGCATGTCTCACTTCTCGCTACTTGTATTATCTTTCCACTTGATCACTCCTCAATACACCCGGCACTCCGGCTTATTCACTCATCCAGTTAAATTACCACTCACAATTACACTTTTTGCAGCTGCTTCTTTCGTCACTGCTAGTATTTGAGTCTGAATTGACTGCTTTAATCAGAAAAATCCTTTGCCTTCCTCTCAATTTTTTCATCTCTCACCCTCATCAGGTCGCATCCAGGCATTTCGAGGTGGGCCAATGACGAAATGGTAGGACTTGCTGGGCATCCCTCTTTAGGGCACCGTCGATCCCATCTTGGTGACCAAGTTTTCCCTGGCCACAATCTGACCATTGCTGCCGTCTGATGCAGGAACGGCTCCCGTAATTCCTACTCTAAGTAATCACTCAATTGCTACATGTATGTAAGGTTAGGCTTGAGTTGGTCTGGTGTACGAAATACTGGAGTAAGCATGACGGATGTGTAGGCGATGCAGGTACCGACTATTCAACAGCGGGGAATTCCAGCGATGCGGACGAGAGGCCGAAAGGGTTGTGCTCGGCCCAAAAAGACAGTCTCCCTCGATTTCCGAGCCAATCCTGTGCAACTATTTTTGGGTCTCCTTGGCCTGCCAGATTTGACCTTTCATCTTCCCACAGGGGTCACAAATGAATGAGGTGGTAGCCCGGGACAACTCATTGATGAGTTGGCAACTGCCTGACTGGGGATGACGAGACCTGAACATATACTCAAATACATCAGCCAATGTATAGACTAGAACTTGAGATACTCTCATTTCGAGTTTCTGGTTATCGAGTTGCGATGGAAGATGACTGGGCTTCCTACTTTTGGCCTATTGTTTTTTGCTTGTCACTTTCCCTATGATCCGGACTAACCTAGCATATTGTACATCAGTACTACGAAGCATTCTACCCTGCCAGGCTTGTCTTCTCGCTTGTCAGTTTGGGTTCTGTACTGTCGAGAAGTTGGTCCTTATTTTTTGTGGGTTGTTGGCATTGTCCACCAAACAGATGAAACCGGCTGTGTACTTCTTTCCACAGACCAACGGAGTGAGGGAGAGAGAGCCACCTTTGCCTTGCAGGCAAAGCCTCTTGAAAGTGACGAGTCATGGCCATGTTTTAGGCAAGTGACGATAATAGACATTGTCCCTTTCATACCCAATATCTCTGCCACAGCTGAGCAGTTATTAGAAAAAGAGCAGTGCTGATTGCAATCCATTGTTCCAAGAACGACTTGAAGGCTGAAGCAGTCGAAGAGTTGTCGCTGGTAGGCAGGTACCTGATCTGATTCGACCCACGTGGGCCGGTCCTTTTGGTGTTGTCAAAAATGGACACAATACCCGATACTAGCGAAAACGCTCCGGTAAGGCTAAAAAATCGAGATTTCGGAACCAAGTGCAAAAGCTCTGTTTACCAGCCCCTCAATTAAAACGATCTGGGCCTTGATCGTTCTCCCTCTTTTTTTTCTTCGCTTTTTTGCCTTCCCGTGGCTCTAGGCTGTTTTTTACAGTAGTTCGGTAAATATTGGCTGGCACACTCACTTGGTAAGTTGCGGGCATCGGCACTGTACATGAAACCCGTGGATTGCTCTCAACTGTACAGCATACTGCTGTACATATATGTAGTTTATTTCGGACCAAAAGCGCTTGTGAGAAGGGTGCACCAGCCACCTACACACACTCTCTCTCTCTCTGTTAATTTGCATGGATGCGAAGCACAAAACACACACAGCTGACTACCTAGGTAGGTGCCTAACCTACCTTTCTTGTTTCACGGAATCCGATCCGATGTGAGATTGGATTTTCCCGTGAATAAAACTAATTGGTTATGCAGTGCGCGTGAGAAGTTTTGTTCTCCTCTTGTAGGAAAATAAATGAGTTGTAACTTGTAAGACAGACTTCCTTCTTTCTTCGGCAGCTGTACTTTGTCTCGTTGTGAGAAAGACCATAGGATGAACGAAGCCTGCATCTGCATATTACATATTGGATGGTTCCATGTGAAATTCCATGTTTCCTACTCTGACGGTAGCGCTGTCACTCATCTCTTCATACAATGATTCCGAAAAGTCCCCAGGTGCATTTGCTGCTTTCTGCACACCATGACTTTGTCTTGGGAGCTGCTAATATGAGACAGCTCACCATTTCTTCATGTATGGTCAGTCACACGGCAGTTGCTTGTCGCAGGTCGTGCCGCCGCACCTGTGCAATGTATGTGTTGTCCGGTTCTGGCCCCTGACTGTGCGGCCTGTGACAGCCAATATATAGGTTAGGTCAAAGTGGCCACCACCAGCTCGCATCAATTAAAAATGGCTATTGCTGGGGACGGTATTGTAGCGGTGGGAGTGTATGAGGAAGGCTGGCATTGCCTATATCCTATTGTTTCAAATTCTGCACCCTCAAATGTCAGAGTAACTCGGCCACACTTCTCCAAAGCTCTCTTATCTTTGTGGAACTCACTCAATGCCGCGCCTTATCTTTCTCTAGGTCGCGCTTACCAGCCGGTATTTATCTTCGTATATTTTTGTTTGGGTATTAATGTTGCCAAACTGAACTTTGCAGCCTACTCAGCCGGGAGTATCTCCATCACATCAATGAGGACGGCTCTTCGGCTTCGGCATGTCTCTCGTAGTGTGAGTGTGTCTCAGTAAGTTGAGTAAGCTCACAAATAGAAGTAAAGAACAGATTCCAGTCATGCTCGAAAACAGGAAGATGGATGAGGGGTATATTATCAAGAGACACAGTCACTACTCTCTCTTTGCGAATCGGGACAGGGCCGGGCCGAGCTCGACCTCCTTCTCCTTTTTCTTGTCCGTGTCCCCTTGCTTCTGCTGCACGTACTCCTTCCACACCTCGTCGACCTTGAGCCTCTTCTCGTCGATGACGTTCTTGGCCCGCTGCTTTCGAAGGTACCGGCGGAGAGCGCTGTTCTTGCCACGGGCCTTGTTTCGGATCTGCGTCTCTATGTCCACCGGCTTGGCGTCGAGATCTCTGTCGGCTGCCCGCTGTTCCTCGGACCGCACATCCAGGTTGCCGATGAATGTAGGGTCTAACGCGATCATCTCGGGTTGCAGCTTGTTCAGCAGAGACTTGACTTCGTTGTCTTGTCTCTCCTTCACTGTCTCGAAAGGATTGATCTCCATCACGTCCATGTTGGGCTCGCCTGCTCCTGGTACAATGATGGAGCTGTTCAGGCCACTGTTAGCGGCGCACTCGTCCGGCAGAATAGCAATGCATATAACATACCTGAACCCTTCATCATGCCCAATACCCAGAACATCCTCCAGAGGACACCACCTCACTCTTTCTACTCTCCGGCCCTCGCCCCCCCATGTGAGGTATGGGCTCTGCACTTTAGTTTGCTCATCTACATGTTTAGTAAATAGACCCTTCCACATCGTGGTGTGCGTCCCCCATCCAACGGCTGTAACGCCTCGGTCTGATATCGCAACAGAAGCAGCGGGTTGCCGAGTGAAGTACTCATTTACCACGCGGAACTGGCGTATATCCCATACGTTCATCTTGCAGTCCTGGCCAGTAGATACCATATATCGTCCCTCTGCTTGAAGTCAGTGTTCATATCTGTAAACCGCAACTATTACCCACATACTGCAGAATCTGTTAGTGTTCGGTTCAGAGTTAGGGTTCGGGGCATGGAAACTAACCCTCTGTCGATGGAGATGGACCGAACCGGGCCCTTATGTGCCAGCAGCTTGACAAGGGGCCCATTTGACGAGGAACAGCTCGGACTCCAGAGTTGGATTTGTCCGTTGTTATGCCCAGTGTGGAGAACGGCGTTGTATGGATTTTGTGCCAGAGACGCTGGCGGCCCCAGTTTAGTCGCGATTTCACTCACGAGCTGACCTGTAGAGACATCCTGATATTTCAAAAATCCGCTAGCCCCCTATACTGGAATGAGCAATGACGAAACCTCATATGCCGCACACGTTACTCACCAATGTAGCTAACAGGAAGTGATACTGGAAGCTGGTGTCAGCGATTTTAACGAAAAAGACAGTGTCTGAGTAAGATGCCTTACAGGTAAGAACTCGAGATGGGAAACTTCGCGGTGCTGGTTTAAGCAGTGCAATTCCACACCATTGCCGTCATAGATGTAGACGTTCTTCTTTTGAGCTACCGCCATATACTGAAAGTCGAACGTCAGCTTTCCCAAGCAACAAAGACAAGTCCCTGGGCAAAGGGCGAAATGCGGCATAGTTACCTGGTTGGTGTGTAGCCACCGGACATCGCGTACGATCTCGTTGACTTGGAACTCGCAATTTAATTTTCCTTGCCTCCAGTCCATAGACGCAACTAGACCGACCCCCTTCGTCAACAATGATTCTCTCGCATTCGGAACGCCGGTATCACGTACTATGTCCCTTCCTCCCACCTAAGAGTAGATCGCGACCGTTCCGACTATAATCGAAGACGTACGGTCCGAGCTGGTTGAGGTTCAAGTCGAATCGCTTCTGAGCCGTCGCTATTGATACGCTCTCCTGAATCTCTTCTTGCCTGACTTTGTACGTCCGTTCCAGCTCGGTTTCCGGTTCGAGGTATCCGGCCGTCTCCTCCAACAAGATTTCGGCATCTTTCGCTTTCAATGCCGCGGCTTTATATTTAGACTCGAGCGCTTTCAGGTTTCTGCGGAGCTTTTTGTCCTTTATAGTTTTCGTGTTCACTCTTTTGCCTCGACCGTAATCTCGCTGAGCTTCTTTCTCGCGACGCCGCCTGTCCCGCTCCTCCTTCGTCATGAGACTCGTCCGCGCCTTGTTCAAGACCAGGGCGCCATTGTCGGTCTCCATATCGGCGTATTTGTCGCTTCCAACTGAGGTGTCGCAGTAATTTCCGGTATTAATTCGCTATAATTCGTAGTTCGTATCACAGATAACCGTTGTAATAGTGTCAAGAAACAATGGTTGACTGAATCTTACCGCACTCTGCACTTCAAGATGAACCTCGATCAAACAATTCCAAGCCAGAAATTTTAGTGGAGCCCCGAGGTTTAAGTCCCTGCTAACCAGCTGATAGCGCAGCCTTACAGGGGTTGGAGATGTGGTTCCGCACGCCGATAAGCGTCAAGTGCTGCTCTGAGCCTCTGGGACCCTGAAGACAGAGCCCACACAAAAAAACCATGCCCCTCTATCGCTAATCAGTGGCTTTCATAACGGACATAACGGATTGCCCCTCCAAATCTCTGTATAAATAATTTTTCCTGCGGTGCAGAATTTCAGACCGGCAGGCGGGTTTCTGTTGTCGGTGCTACAAAGGCCCTTGGTTGTGCAATCTGGCTTCTCTACCGTTTCGATTCAAAGCTGGTGGTGACGGAAACATGTCGTCCGCCACGCACTCCCACCGGCCCACCACCAAAGTCGTGCACAAGGCCTTCAAATCGAAGAAGGCTACCAAAGGTGCACTGCGCGAGCAATCCAAAGGTACTGCATATTCTCCGCAACTACCCTGCTTCAAAGACCTGGCCACTAAGTCTCCTGGAATACAGGCAAGGTTCCCAACGAGAGACGAAAGACACCACACCAACAAGTCATGTCGAAGATCGACCGACGCAATCGGGCCAAGCAGCTCCAGCTTACCAAACACAAAGAGCACCAGAAGGAAGCCTCTATCTTTCTGGGACGAGACGGCGCACCGAGAATCGTTGCCGTCATTCCCCTCTGCAAGGACGGTGACGTCTCTGCAGCTATCAGGAGTCTCAACGCGAGCCTGGATATCGAGTGCGACATCCCATCAACCTCGAGCTTCCGAGTATCCGTCGACCGATTCAAGCAGAAACTACAATATGTTCCGGTTGATAGGGACCTGTCGACCTGCATGGACGCCGCACGAGTAGCCGACTACATAATCTTTGTCCTGTCCGCCGAGACCGAGGTTGATTCCCTGGGTGAGCTTATCATCAGAAGCATTGAAAACCAGGGCATGTCGACGCTGTTTACTGTCGTCCAAAACTTGGACAAGGTCCAGCCGGCGAAGGCACGTCCCGACGTCCTCAAATCATTGGCATCCTTCATGACCCACTTCCATCCGGGCCAGGAGAAAGTATACAGCCTCGACTCCAGGCAAGAGTGCTCAAACTTGATGAGGTCTCTCTGCAGCACAACTCCAAAAGGCGTGAACTGGCGGGACCAGAGATCGTGGATGCTGGTCGACGAGGTGCAGTGGCCTTCCTCAGATGGCGGAGCTACTGTCTTGACAGGAGTTGTTCGCGGAAAGGGTCTTAAAGCCGATCGCTTAGTACACGTCGGGGAATGGGGTACTTTCCAGATCGAAAAGATTACCGCGGCTCCCCTCTCAACCAAGCGAAGGAAAGATGATGGCATGGCCGTGGACGACGCAGAGGAGGAAAAGGTTCTGGAGCTGCCAGCCGAGGATCGAGATGACCTTGAAGAACTAGCCCCTGAAGAGGCTGTAATGAACGACGCCGAGGACGAAGATATGGAATCCGCCGCACCGGCGACGAAGAAAGGAGTTTTGCTGGACGACCACCATTATTTCTCCGAAGACGAACCAGAGCGATATGAGGCCCCCAAGAAGCTGCCCAAGGGAACGTCCTCCATGCAGGCAAAGTGGATATTAGATGATGTTTCCGATTCCGAAGAAGAGTACGACGAAGAGATGCAAGACGTGCAAGATGAGGCGGAGCCGGCTCGGCCAGAAGACGGTGTTGAGGGCCTTGCTGGCCGAGAGCCCACCGAAGCTGCCATGTCGGAGTATCCGCGATCTGAGGGCTTTGCAGAGTTAGACGAGGACGAGGATGCAGCACAGCTTGAGGCATACCGGACGAGAAAGAAGCGCGATGAGGCAGAGGATGACAAGGAATTCCCAGATGAGATTGAGTTACACCCACATGTGCTCGCTCGGGAAAGATTAGCCAAATACAGAGGCCTGAAGAGCTTGCGCACCAGTCCTTGGAATAAGGAGGAAGACCGGCCATATCAACCCGAAGATTGGAACAGGTTACTTCAAGTCTCGGACTATCAGTCTTCGCGGAACAGGGCGCTTCGCGAAGCTCTTGTCGGCGGCGTCGCTCCGGGAACACGCGTCCATGTCCATCTGAAGGGCGTGCCGGTCGATCTACAAAAAACTTACGATCCTTCTCGACCTGTGACCCTCTTCGGTCTCCTCAGACATGAGAACAAGAAGACGGTTGTGAACTTCGACATCCTTCACAAAGACGACTACAAACACTCCATCAAGGCCAAGGAAGAGCTCATCATCCAGTGCGGTCCTCGGAGATATGTCATCAACCCTATCTTCTCCGGCACGGGAAAGACGGAGAACGACGTGCACAAATACCATCGGTTCTTGCATCCAGGCGATTCCGCAACGGCCACCTTCGTAGGACATCTCACGTGGGGGTCCGTACCGGCACTCTTCTTCAAGCGGGTGAACCCCGAACAGACGGAGGACGGAACCACCAGTCTACCCCTACAGCTTGTCGCGACGGGCACATCCCACGGTCTTTCTACCACGAGAGTTATCGCCAAGCGCGCAATCCTCACCGGCCACCCCTATCATATCCACAAGAAGGTTGTCACCGTTCGCTACATGTTCTTCAACCGCGAAGACGTGGAATGGTTCAAAGCTCTGCCGTTGTGGACCAGGCGAGGCCGGAGCGGCTATATCAAGGAGCCACTGGGCACCCACGGTTACTTCAAGGCCAACTTTGACGGCGGCATTAATCCTCAGGATTCGATCGGCGTCAGTCTGTATAAGCGCATGTGGCCGCGCAATGCTACTCCTTTTACCGGCCCGTTGTTAGATGCGACTGCAATTTCTGGTAGAGATGATGATGTTGCTATGGATGAAGATGTCCAATGAAAGGGAGACTGCAGTTTAGATGGTCCATAGATATAAACAACTGATGAGTTACGAATGATATACCGCAAAAAGCCGACAGGGTTGTTCTCATGATACTTGGTTTGAATCATAAGTGGGTATGTTGGTGATATACAGTCTTATTTCGAATCGTATGACGGGCTAGTGAGGCAAGTTGATCTCTTGATGTTGTCATGAAATCGAAGTGATATTATCCAGGAAGCAAGGCAAAGTCCTTGATACCCAACCATTGCCGTCCAGTTCATACCAGTGTCTCCAACCCCTCGGTCGGCTTCGGTCCGCCTCTCTCTTTCGATACCCTCTCCGCGCCGCTCGCCCTCCAGGCGCTGAGGATGAGGTTGATGATGTGGTCGACGCCGACGCCCTTCTTGACCTGTGCGAAGACGGTGGGACCGCCCTCGCGCATGTTCCTGGCGTCGCGCTCCATGACGCCGAGGTCGGCGCCGACGGCCTCGGCCAGATCCGTCTTGTTGACGACGAGCAGGTCGCTCTGGGTGATGCCGGGCCCGCCCTTGCGGGGCACCTTGTCGCCGCCGCTGACGTCGATGACGTAGATGATGAAGTCGGCGAGCTCGCGCGAGTAGTTGGCCGCGAGGTTGTCGCCGCCGGACTCGATGAGGAGGAGGTCCGGGCGGAAGTCGGCGTGCAGGTCCTCGAGCGCGGCGAGGTTGGCCGAGATGTCCTCGCGCACGGCGGCGTGCGGGCACCCGCCCGTCTCGATGGCGCGGATCCGCGACGCGGGCAGCGCCTTGTTGCGCGTCAGGAACTCGGCGTCCTCGCGCGTGAAGATGTCGTTGGTCACGGCCGCGACGCCGTACTTGTCTCGCAGGGCGAGGCACAGGGCCAGCATGAGGGCTGTCTTGCCGGAGCCGACGGGTCTGTGTATATATAATTTTTTAATAGTTAGTTACTAGGTAAGTTGCTCATGTTCTAAGCCAGTATGTATCAGTGTGTTTTTTGATTGATTGTAATGGAGGTCGATTGTATCACATCACATTCCCCATCACGTAAATAAGTTACCCCTTATTGTTTCCCAAGAATCTGAGCCTCCGTACATGGTACCCAGGGATATATATATATAATCATCCTCCAAACATTTTCGTTCGCACACAGTGAAGAAGAAGAAACGAACACCAGAGCCCACACTCACCCTCCTATACCGATGGTAAAGGCCCGCTGGGTCCAGTCCCGGCCCTCGACTATCGGCATCTCCCGGCCCAGGAAGCTTCCGGGCCCGTCGAGGATCTCGTGCGAGTGGCCGTGCTCGGCGGCCGAGAGGCCGGCATGTGAGTGGTCATGTGAGTGCGACATGATGCGTGAGTAAGTAGACGTTTTTTAGCCGGAGGGAAAAATGCGAGACAAAGAATATCTTTTTTCGTTGATTCGTTCTCAGGTCTCACGGGGAAATTAAGAAACAATAGGGGGTAGGGAAATCAGTTCCAAAACAAAAAAAAAATTGAGACTATCTGCGACTAATAGATTTATCAAGTCTCAGGCACACCAGTGGTTTTGTTTGAGGTCCAGCGCAAATTGGAGTCCCAAGATATAGTCTACTGGACTGTTGAAGAAGAGTGAGGGGCATTCTTCAAACCGACGAGACGATGCGGGGCAACTAACCTAACTCTCACCACCCCGCTCATCCATGTGTGGGCTCCCCCGTTAGACAACAGCATCACAACTTATGCTTCGGGGGCATTTCAGAGGCCAGCGAACTCCGAGAGATGAAACACCATCTCTTCACACATGTCTCGAATCAGGACTTGAGCTCAGGGGGCTCTAATTTTTCCATGTCATGAGAGGTAAGTCATTAAGTCCAAGATGGGAATTAAGCATCCCCCAGATAGGTTACCTGTCAGTAACCAACCAAATCGTGGTAACTTCTCTTTCTTTTAACCTATGCAATATGCTACAAGATATAGTTTGGAAAGGAATATAAGCTTGTTTTGTTTTCTTCATTCAACAACAAGCACCAATCGGCCGGCTAAGTCGGTCAACATCTCGATTGGTCTAGTGGTAAGGATACCTGCTTGTCACGCAGGTGGCCGGGGTTCGATTCCCCGATCGAGAGCTTCTTTTTTCGCCGTTGACCATTCCCATTCATCCCTTTTTCGTCCCCCCTCTCTGCAGTCAGTCCATCCAGTACAGCTGTACCTGGCCTTTATCATTTCTTAAGATTAACGTTTTTTGAGCTATGAGCAGATTACCAGGCCAGTTGAAGATTGCATCTATCCATAGGCACTTATTCAGCTCGACTCCGTAATCTATCTGCGGATACTGCTGTGGTTTGTGTAGACTGGTAGCAACCCGAGGCACGCTGTTATGTATTCGCCTGCATAGTATGTTGTCCCTAGATTCGTCTAAACTCTTGCATGCGCTCTGAAAAGAGACAATGCCGACTGTCCACAACATTCGTGTTGTGCAATCATGACCGATTTTACAGCAAGTGTCACAGATGCTTATTGGCCGAGCACGCCCAGGAGGGTCCATGGGCGAAATATTGAAGTCTTAGCGATGTCAGATGTCAGCATGCGCCGCAGCTCCCAACTTCGGTACGCCAGATGACGCTCAGCGAGCAAGTTGCGGCTGGCTTCCGTGTCTCAGCCAACATAAAAGGAGACTCACGGCGTCTAGCATCGCATCGGGCGGCTTGGCGCTTATGGGCTTGGCTTTCCCTTCTCCTGCAAGGAGATATTGGTACTTCGCAACAGAAGTCTGAAGGTTCTCCAAGCGATTCCTGACGAGTTCGATGTTTAATCCCTATAGAGAGAGAGCTCGGTGGACAGACACAAGGCATAAGGCATGGCTGTCAATGCCAGAGAAGAGACATGATAACTTGCCTCCAGTTTATACCGTCAACAAGGGTTGCAGTCTTTGGGCAAGGTTTGGCCCGCAGCCATGTGACCGATGACGACCCTTTACGACATAAGCTCAGCTCTCGGACTATTGATGTAATAAGTGTCGTTGATGTCAGTTCAGGGCGGGGAGATGATTTCTTGGTTGCAGCGGAAAGGCTACCGGTGTACTGCTGTATTGCCCATTCATCAAGGTGTCCCGTGCGACACTGCGTCATCCTTGCATACTTAGCTTGTTGATGCCTTTTCAGGATGACCCGGCGGCACCACCCGGCATCATGTCTCACACGCTCTGCATTTCAGCCTTGTACGAGGGATCTCTTATGACTAGGCTACTAACCCCGGACAGACCTCGGTCCTGAGCTGATGGCCACCGCCAACCCATTCGTCTCGCCTCGCAGACTCTCAGTAATAGCAGCTGTGGCTTGCTCGACCCTGAATCACTTTTCGTGCTTTGAAATGGACAATTGAAATCTTTTCTGTGTACAGGGCAGCTGGGAGAAAAGTCACGTACCTGCGGCGTTTGCGTGGCTGCCACCGGCACTGGCCAGACCCCTCTCTCCATCTACATACAAAGTAGGATTCTGTCAACATTCATCAACAGGGCGGTCAACATCCAACCATCGCTTAAGTTATAATATACCGGGTATAATCTCCTATCAGACGAATGATGCAAGGGTGTTTCAAGCGATCAGGCGTCATACCAGCGGAATTGTGGCCTATGCCGCCTTTCGTAACATCTAAGGCTACCAATATCCTGACTTGCCCGTAGGAGTCCGAGGTCAGAATGCAAGATATTCCTGCCGAATGAGCAGACAAACAGACGGCTTTTTGCTTGCGGTGAGTTCGTGATATGAAATTAATCAAGCCTCTTAAATCGAGCGCAGCTAAGCCACAATGCGAACTGAAGGATGTGATAAGTAGAGGGGCATTAAAGGCGTTGGATAAACCCCAGTCAATAAGGTTCCCATGTGTGACATGCTCAGAAGTCACAGCAGGTTGTTTGACCGCTCAGCATAATTGAATGGGGAAAGGGGTTGAGGGATCATGTGGCACAGCATACATACTGCAGGTGACACGCCGTAAAGTGAAAAGAGGAATAATCAGTGGCTTCCCGAAAAACTGGTCTGACCTACAAATACACACTTGTACAGACTAGGCTTCTTCAGTGAAGGTAGGAGACACAAGAAGCAGAAGAACCTTGGGTCCAGGAAGGTGCATAGCAGTGTACTTGTCAAAACATTGACTGCACCTGCATTTCCCATAGAGAATCTCGCCTGTACTCTGGTCTCATTTTTGTATGCAGTCAGCTAGACTACCTACTAGGGCAAGCTCACCCCTGCAGCGTCTCATTGCCATGCCCATGTCGATACAGATTTCACTGAACCTTGTTCCCTGCACGGAGCGCTCAAGGTGTTGGCGAACAAAAAAAGATTTCAGCAATAATAAAAAGCCCGAGTTTGGTCCCCTCAGTTTCTCCCTACTCGGCGTCCGTTGCCAATGTCAAAGCTTAGGCACCCTGTAATGAGGCCGGCGCGAGCGTTCAAACACACTTATTGTCCGATTTGAGGAGACAGATGGCGGCTGATGGTGCGCTGTTGTGTCATGTGAGCTCAGAATGTATACCGACAGAAAATACAAGCAAGAACACCCAAACTACCTGAACTGGCTAGATTCCGCTTGGCGCAGATCATTATTGTATGTATCTACTGGTTGGATTCTGTTGACTGCCAGTGTCAGGCCCTTCTGTTCAAGTTCTGATCTTGTCAAAATCATCTCCTTTCCTCGGTTCTAGGAGGCACACTGCATTGCTTGTTAGGCATCTTGGGAAGTGGTATGTATAATTAACGATTGATGAGCCTCCCGACCTAGTACGACGCAAACAGAGGAGAATAGTCTGATTGCAACTGCGCATCTCTCACAAAGTGGGTTTTTCCAGTTCGGCTCTGTCAGCTCGCTCTCATGCTTTCTTGGTCCTACTCTGGAATGACAATTGATACCCATGTTTCCGTCGACCGTTCTCGAACCTCGGATCTGTCTTACAATTTTTAGATTGATTTTGTCTGTCAAGTTAGCGTTACATGCAACGCCTTTTCGACATCGACTTGGCCTGCGTACCGAACCCCAACCGATGTTACTACGTGTGTAGTCTGTAGGTAATGAGCAAGCCACGCACAAAGCTTTCCAAGTTCCAACTATCTTTATGCCCTCGTGTTGCGCATTTTCCCATGACATCCGATCAGTGGAAAGTCATATGAGGCGCCACCTTCTCGCACTCGCAAGCCAACCCTTGCTCCAACCCGGTGTACATACTACATACATACAGGGACATAGCATGGGACATATGCATGCTCCAAAGGCTAGATCCCGTGTTGCAGACACCCCATACAGGCGTAATCCAGTCAAGGATGGAGGTTCGGCCGCCTTCCCACAATTCCCACGTCGTTAAACCACAAGACCCCAGCTCGTGTCTGCCCGCCAACCCCGCCGTTAAGTTGCCATCTCCGGGGAGACTCTACTTTGTTGGAATATTATATCTGTGCTATTTCCCGTTCTTCCCGTTTTTCCATTTTCGTCACTTTTCTTACATCTATAACTCGCCGCATGGGTCTGGATGATATGGCTATCTCGGCCGATATGGCGTTGTCAATGCCACCACCACCTATGGACATACTAGGGAAGGGATATCGGAGTGATATGCCGAAAGTCGTCCACAACAGCAACAAAGGACAGACGAGGACACGCAGTTCTAAAGCTCAGCCTTTCGACCCGGAAGATCTGCGCCGGAGGTTGCGCGCGGTGATTGCCGACCAAGAGGCGCAGGAAGCGAGACTGCAGAGACAACGAGGACGCGTGGACTCTCTACGTGAAAAAAAGACGCCGATCGAGCAAAATGGCGAGCGTCAGGAGGCGGCGGTGGCGGCGTCGTTATCATCATCAACGACAACGAGACCAAAGACGATAGCAGTACTGCGAAGGCCGGCGCCGATATCTAAATCGAGGTCCAGATCCAGGTCAGAAACAAGAACCAAACGCTCCTTGCCCTTACAAGATAAGCCGATAATACGCGAGAAGCCAGGCAAGACGATCGTCGTGTCCGAGGTGGACGCCAGTATCGGCGCCGCCGCCAAGGCAGCGGAGGCAGGGTTGCCCTACGTGCCGGCGCAAGCGGCCACGCAGTTCAAGCGCACGACGACGTCGGAGAGGATGCGCGAGAAGTCGCTCGTCCACAGCCTGTCCAAGGCTGCGCTCCGCTTCTACTCCCAGGGAACGACGGCTGCGGACCGCGATGCCATCCACTCGAGCCTCACGCCGGGAAAGCAGCAGAGCATCCTGCGACGAGCACGGGGCCAGCGAGACCGGCAGCACGTGCGTAACCAGTTTCAAGGCGGTCCCCGACATGATGATAGAAGTAATAGTGGCAGTGGCACCACGACGAATGATACGAGAGACGGGCCACGACTGCGGAGGACGAAACCCAGGTTGGGAGGACGAGGAGGGGCGAGCAATATCACCATGATCCCAGAAGATGCACAAGGCGAATCATCCACGCTCGCTGATCTGCATCTACACCGAGGGGGAAACGATGGCTACGGCGGCGACGAAGGTGACATCTTCTCAACCGATGACGGCGTCGTCGCCGTCACCGACGGCATCGACCTCGCGACCGCGGTCACGGAGCGGCGCATCGACTGGACCCAGAGCGACGAGCCGATGATGCCCGGGGACGGAGACGGAAACGGAAACGGGCACGGGCACGGAAAGAGGTGGGGCGGGAGGCGGGGGAGCCTGCCGCTGCATCTGCCGTCGCCGACCTCGCTGCTGAAGAAGACGAGCTCGATATTCAAGCTGAGGAGCGGGAGTAAGTTCAAGATGGGCGGAAGCGGCGGACATGACCTGCATAGGAGGAGGAATGACGACGATGATGATGATGATGATGAGGTTGATGATGAGAATAGTAGGGGCGTGGATCATGATGGTAGCAACGAGAGCCTGAGTGGTGGCGACGATGGAAGGCAGGGTAGGCGGGGTGGTGATAATAATAGGCTGAGGATCGTCACGACTGAGATCGATATACCCGCGGACCCGCACCAGATAGTAGTGCTTCATCATAACGTGGATGCGGAAGGGGTAGTAGGGGCGGAATCACTCGAAGAAGGAGACCAGGAGGAGGGGTCCACCACGCCCATGAGCCCGGATTCGGGCAATAGTAGACTTGGAAGAGCAGGAGGAGGAGGGGGAGGTATATGGGCCAGATTGAGACGCCTTTGAGGGACTGGCAAGCGTAGCCTGGAGTTTTTTTTTCACTGGATTCTATATTGTCTAGTTTTACTTACTTGTTTTACCTCACATTATAAATCCATGTGTTGTTGATCGAATACGGTTCTGGTATCCAAGGCTTGGTGGGCGCCGGTGATTGATACTGATACTCACTCGGGATGTAGTCAAAACCGGAATATATATCTTGATGCACTCACTTCACCTACGCCGGACATATCTCCCAGGATTTAATCTGCACCCCAACACGGTAAGTAAGTGCTCATGATGATTCTTTTTATTTGGTTGGGCTGTTCATCTGCATCAGAACAAAAAACCGAAATCTAACAAATCGATTACCGCCTCGTATCTATCAGAATGCCTGCCGGATGCGGGAAATGCTGGACGGATAAAACAATCCTATTGCTTCCTTTCCTTTCCTGTATTCCTCATAGAAAGTACCTTATCATCAGAAGGCCTTCTCACAGTCGCGTAGGGACAGGCTTCAGCACAACTGTTAAAAAAATAGCAGCCGGCAGAGATGGTCACTGCTGAGTTAAGAAACCCCTGAAATAATAAACCCAGAGAAAACATGGACCGGGCCTGAGACGGCGGTGCTTGGAGGGAAAGATGAACGGCAGGTCGTTATTACCAGACGAGCATATGGATTATCAACTCAGTATTCGCCGAAGCTATAATCCTCAGGGTTAGACGAGCCTCCATATCGGCCGGGACACGATCCCCGCCTCTATTGCGAATATTGTGTAGACTAGACAAGTGGCACATTATGAAGCAATATGGCCGCGTTCGCAGCAACGTGTCCGGCGCGCAAGTGGTTTCGCCTCTCGAGTTGCTTCGTGCTCTCATACCTGGTTCCTGTATGTAGCTCCTCCATCTTCCCCAGACCATATCGTCAGAGGAGGTAGTCGATGTTAAAAGTGCGCCAAAGGCTGTAACGCAACATCATATTATGGGTCCGTAGACCCCCTTCGACGCCTGACGCGAGAAAGGGTATCAACAGAGCTCCTGGCGCACTCCAGACGTAGAACCCGAATACAATTGGGCTCGCATGAGAAAATTTCGAAGGGCCAAGTAGTAGGTAGGATCAGGACTTCTCATTACGCAGCAGGCTGCTGATGACATGGGCATCGTGTTGCGCACGCTCTTTCCGGAGCTGGTCCTCCTGTGTCTGCATCTTGGCCTTGAAGATGGAAACCAGATCACTGAACTCGCGGAGCGCGCTTCTAACGTTCCCGGGAGAGGCCTTGATCGACTGGACCAGCCGGACGGCATTGTCCATGCCCACCTCCTGGGTCCACGGCTGGTTGGGCTTCCTCTGCTGCTTCGGACCGGCCCGAGCCGGGTTGGGCGGGTCTGTGGCCGTGGCAATGTCCCACAGGTACTTCTCCAGGTCTGGATACCGCCTGAGAAGGTCTTTGTATTCTTCCGTGTCGACGATGTTTGAGAGTTGGGCAGGCTGTTTCACGCCCGACTCTCTGGGCTCCTTGGGCTCTTCTGGTTTCGCAGCCGCAGCCGCTGGTTTTGGCTTTGGCTCGACAGCCGGGTGGTTGTCACGATGTACACGGGAACAATCGACAGAGCAACTGATGGCCAACAGTGAGTTAACAAAAACGGAATGCGTGTGAAGCTTTCGTTATACTCACGTGAAGAGTTCACATCTAGGGCATTTGTACTTGCCAGGAACTTCGCTACAGACGATGCAGAGAGGGCGTGTTGCCGTCATGATGGACGCGGTGCTCCGATAAGTTATTCTGTCTCGATCTGGGGTGCCGTGCGGGAAAGATGCTTCATAGGTCGAGATGGGGGTAGGACGAGGTACTGCGGACGGTGAAGTAGCATTCCCAATCCCTGGCCGGCGAACGGAGATCACAGTCTAGGCAGATATTAGCGGATTACTCCAGAACAGTACCGATATGAGATGAGATAAAAGGTGATGTTTGTGAGGATAGTCACGAGGGAGAAGGAGACGATGGGGGGAGGTTTGGGGATGTTTGTAGTATATCCCATATAACAATAAGATGTATGTAGTCTTGTTTTTACATGTGACTTATGTATGTGCAACGGGTGCGAAGGAAACAGGTCGATTAGCGAGATAGGCTTGTTGGGCAGTGATGCATTTGAGCGCTAATATATATCAATCACCATGGCCTGAAAACTGCATCGGACCCTCTGGTATTCTTCTCTGATGAGGAAAGTGCAACCCATCAACAGACAATTCCAGGTTCACAAGGTCACACCAAACTTGTTGAAGATTGAATAAAGATAGTATGTATGTATAATGCAATGGACGATAGCAATTTCAGAAGTTTGAGAGCCAAAAATCGGGGAAGAAAATACTTACTCAGTATACTTGGAGCCGGCTCTAGCAGATTCGAAATTTGAGATGGCGTGGTTGGGCATCGGTGATAATGTTCTCGTGAACATGGTCCATTGCCTGAATGAAGAAGCGTCGACTAGAAGTTTGACTGAAACTGCTAACCTATCTAGATCTTGAATGCTTGCATTGATTGGCATACGGCTGTAATAGACTTGTGGGGAAGCAAGAATTACTATGTAGTGTCCTGGTTGGCTGAGAAGAATTTACAAAAGACTGCTCTTAATTACACATCTGAATATTTACTACCACATTACCTCTATGGCAAAGCGGAATCTTCAGTGTATTCCACCCTTTCAAGACCAGCATTACAATGAAAAAGGGGGCGGGTGGAATGTTATCCGATGTGCTGCTGTATGGACATTGGCAATGTGAGTAGGAGTTCAACGGTTTTCTTTCTTCCGAGAGTACCTAATCAATTCGGGCTTGTGATTTTGTACTGTTGTACAACAGTACTTGCTCTAGCTAAGTGCCGGACAGTGACACTTGGCATGTCATCCTGGCAGGTGTACGAGCACCTAGCATTTCATCCAGAGTCTGCCGAGACTCCTTCCGATTGTGATTCAGCGTCATTGCCACCGGTGCTTTATAATCTACAATTGGGCAGGTTATCTTATCGCCCATAAACAACCAAACGACATTTGAGCCTTTATATCATCCTACTCCGGGTAACTACGCTTTTCATATAAGTTCTACCTGTACCGACAAATCAATTTTTCCTTAGATATCTCACTATTCCTGTATATAATTTCCGTGACTTGCAATGGTCTCGGCAAGGCTTGTCCGGCCCGCAGCAAGTTTGCTGTCGGCTACAGCCCGACGAGTCCATCCCCAACGATGTGTGCGTTTCCGCGATGCAGCAGCAGCAACGGCCCAGAAAGCACAGGGCGCGCACACTAGCTCTAGTTCTTTAAGTCGCACAGCCCGAACCCGTCCCAAGATTACCTCTTCTCCGTCTCTGGCGACGACGGTGCCCCGAGGAGCACGCAGCATCTTCATCCAGACCGAGACAACGCCGAACCCGGACGCGCTCAAGTTCCTGCCGAACCACCGCGTCATCCCCGAAAAGCTGGGCATCCCGTACATCGAGTACATGAACGCGCGCAGCACCATCTCGCCCCCGTACCCGTCGCCGCTGGCCGCCCAGCTGATGAACATCGACGGCGTGACGTCCGTCTTCTACGGCGCCGACTTCATCACCGTCTCCAAGGCACCGGACGCCAACTGGGCGCACATCCGGCCCGAGATCTTCAGCCTCATCACCGAGGCCATCACCGCGGGCCAGTCGCTGGTCACGGTGAAAGAAGGCGCCGCAACTTCTGCTGCGGCCGGCGGCGGCGAGGCGGGTGCGCAGTCCGGGCAGGAGGTCGAACGCGATAGCTTAGCCTACGACGAGAACGACGACGAGGTGGTCGGTATGATCAAGGAGCTCCTCGAGACTCGCATACGGCCTGCCATACAGGAGGACGGTGGTGATATCGAGTTTCGCGGGTTCAAGAATGGCTACGTCATGCTGAAGTTGGTCGGCGCGTGCAGGACCTGCGACTCGAGCACCGTCACGTTGAAGAACGGGATTGAGGGAATGCTGATGCATTATGTAAGTATCTTACCATCATCAATTCGGCTCTTCTCGTATTTTTTTATTCTCAAATTCCCCGCCGCCCCTTTTTTGAGATCCTGGCTGTGCACTGGTACAGTAGTTTCTGTTCCCTCTATTTTTTCTCCCTCGTATTAAGCTTGAACACTTACTACCTTGCCTATTGTCTTCTCGTTGGATTGGACGCCCGCTGATTGCCATGTTACCGTGCAGATCGAGGAAGTCAAAGGCGTGGAACAGGTAATGGACCAAGAGGAAGAGATTGCCATTCAGGAGTTTGCAAAATTCGAGGAAAAGCTCCGTGCACAGAAAGGCCCCGACGCTAGCCCAACGACGCCCGGGAAGGGATCGCTTGATTCTGTCCCAGGATAGAGATAGAGTAATACACAAAAACACAGACCTGTGATGAATACAAAATGTATCATTACTTCCCAACTTTTTTTAAACCAGAATTAGCTTCCATATTGATTTGTTGACTAGGAAGAAGGTGGCATCGTTCCCAATCAATCTTTGTAGTTCTTTATTTTCGCGTGCATTACATGTCCTTGACGAAAAGTTGCAGTTATATACCACATCTCTCAATTACGAAAGTTTCGTATTACCCTCGGCACTGGTGCTGCTTGGTGCTGATGTTTATCCAGCCATCTCAACAACTACGGGTAGGTTTAGGAGAGTGTATTCCTCTCGAATCACTCTTGATCCTCCAATATCCTGTTTTCCTCCTCATGCACCTCGTACGAGAAAGTCTAGGCAGCCCATAAGGGGGGTAAGACAGGAGGAGATCTCGAGCACCTTCTCCTCAATTCGCCAACCACAAGTCGTGCGCACCCGACAAAACTCACATATGTCGTATGTATATGCCTAGGTTACTGGACTAGGTTGTCCCCTTCCCCCCCCCCTGTTACGGTGTAGTAGCTCCGTGTGGTAAACCGGGCTGTTTTCTGATCGGCGGTTGATCGTGATGGCAGCTCGAAAAGGAGGGAGGAGGGGGTTTTTGAGGAATGAGCAAAAAGGGAGGGAGGACATGGGGTCGCCCTATGGGTGGACCAATCCCGGCAATGGAATAAATCCGGAGGGAGGAGTTTGCAAAGAAAATGACAGGCGGGCAGCGGGGGGCATACCTATCGCTGTCAAAACATTTTCCATTCGACATAGGATTAATAAAGCTAAAAAGCTTTTAGGGTCATTGCATGTGTTACGTGCAGGCTGCAGCTCGTGTTCCAATAGGTTGACTTTTTTACTATTCGTTCACCCTACCTACCTCTACCCACCCCCAAGCTATCCGAGTCTGAAGAAGAGGTAAAACTAGGTGCTAAGGTTAGACTAGATAGAACCTTGCAGAACCGGGCGCCGTCATTTTTCTCGTACATCAGTCCTAAACCGCATCTGGATTGGCCCTTCTCTGCAGACATCCCGTCTCTCATCACCCTTTCACGATGTCTTCCAACCATACACCATCGCAACTTTTTTTGAGTTGTCTTTCTTGGCGCAGTTTTGTAAAGTACATATGTCTACCCCCTACAGGATCCACATGCTGTGCACCCTCTTCTCTGCCCTTCTTGTAAGTAGGTACTAGGTATCAATTTCTTCGAACGGTCAACTGAGCAGTTGATGGGGAGTTGTTTTTCTTCTGGTGTCCGCGTGGTTCGCGTCATAAAGAAATCACAAGCGCGGGGTATCTTTCAGAGGGGCAGAATACACCAGGAGAGATTTGGGGTCATAGTTACATCAACGTCCGTAATGGAGGTACTACTACTACTAGGTACTAGGTAGTTGCCTTTCTCAAGAACACAGTCCATTAGGTTGTCTAAGTCCCAATTATCAAGCTACAGAGTTCTCGGGAAGAAGAGTGGGTAATGCCAAGCAACCATCTTGCTACTGTGTACACACCATCACAGTCTACTTATTTAGCAGTTTGGTCCAGTGTCTGGCCATTTTCCTGTTTTGTTGGTGGCGGTTTTCAAGTCGCCGTCGATGTCGCTGCCGCCAGCAAAAAGTGGGAAAAGATCTCGTGGCCACGGCCATACGTCACGTACCCCCGACATGGATATCCGTCGTCGTTTATTCTGTACGTAACACAGTATCGCCCGCCTACCCTAAAAGGCCCAAACTTTATATCCGCCAGACACATTGATACTTGCATATACTACACGGTACCTAGGTATACACTTCCGTCATCCAAGGAGAGGGGTTCGTGCTCACATGCGTGATATACAGGCACAAAGGTGGCCTAGTTTGTACAATAGCCGCTGTGCTAATAATTAACAGTTGACTATTGAAAAGAGAAGAGAATTATGGGGAAGTGGGAAGTCTGCTGTGGTCTGTTGGTATCTACAGTGCTTCCATCTCCTGTCTTCTGGGGTCGTATATCGCACTGTAGGTACTGTCCGATTACTGCAGTTCTGACCTAGCGTGGAATAGATCGTGACCCGCAAAAGAAGGGTTCGCGAAGACAAAATCCGGGGTAAGATTTATGTCATCCATGGCATAGTGCCGGGCCACCCCAGTTCATGCCCCAGTTACAGATAGGCCATGACCCCTGGCAGGACATATTGACACTGTACTTCTGTCGACAGAGGTATATGTATGAATAATAAAACCAAAGGGCAAACAGAAGAAAATAAGAAAGCATCTGGCGTAGACGAATGGGCCTGAGTTTTCAAGAGAAAGTCCCTCTAACAAATATCGCCTACAGTCAGCGTGGCGATGCACGCATCTGTCGAGCTTGGTACATACACGTGACTAGGTACTTACCTGCTATGTAAACTGGAGTATCAGTACTTCGCATGGGAGCTCCTTTAGCGATATCCTTCACGTAATAAAAACGACGTAGCCAACCACATACGTACTGTGGAACGCCTTCTTCAGGCTTTCGATTTCAAGAGGCATACATATACTATGTACACTGTAGACTGCGCGATCTACCCGTAGAAGGGGGAGGGCCATGCAACGAGACTAGGAATCTTTTTCGCCTGGTACAGTTTTGTGGATCCGTCCGCACTTAATACCACCTACATAAGGTAGTAGACTAGGAGGTATGCCACAACTTGCAATTTAGGCTGTGGACTTAAAAGAGAGGGCGTAGCACGCTCTACATGTTACTTGTTTCTTCGTTGAAATACTACCGCCCTATCAAACTTTCTCATACCTCGGGTCAACTCCTATCCCACGCGAGCTGCTTAAATTTGTATGGTGGTGGTCAACACAGTGTGGAACTGGCGATGTCCTAACCTAGCTTTGCGTGAATACTCAAACCCTGTGGTTCCTTAGGTATTCTGTCCAACCGTCACCAGATGACCTGGAGAGTTGCAGACTGGATACCTTACCCCACACCAACTCCAAGGTTGCCTCTCTCCACCGATGGGGAAACCGTACGACAGCTATTCCTCGAGCCGCTATTAGCTGGCAATGGCCCGTTCTACTCAAGTGGCGCGAGAGGTATACCTAAGGTGTCTGGGTGTCGTTATGGGACTCTTATATTGGGGAGTATGTGCCCCCCTCAAATGCTCTCTTCACACTGATGACTCGGATTCACATATAATATCGGCGATGTAGCCGACGAGCAGGACAAGAGATAGCTCCCGGCTGAGTTTTACTTCCTACAGGAACTTTCAAGCTCAATCGTGTACCTCGCACCATGGTCTCCTTGGATAAGGAGAAGACGAAGAAGTTGAGTGTCGCGTAACCGACACCGACTTGCCATGCATGACACTGATGCAGGAAACCCGATGGGGGGTTTTTGGTCGGTCACCGTTGAATACTTGATGGGATAGTTGCATCGCAAAAACACTAACCTAAAGTCTTGAAAAGAATTGGGATACTCACACTGCTCGGTCTGGCGCTGGGCAGTGAGCAATGATTGTTCAAATAAACAAGTAGCCTAAAAGGAACAGGTGAGGCACGACAATTTTCGCCCAAACAAGCAGCGCTAAATCGAGATAGAGGCAGATGGCGAAAAGCCAAAAGCTTGTTTACCTGCTCTGTATTGGGAACTTGGCATGCTTGGGACGGACGACCATACTTTGCATTCGCTAGACTAGTTACGGCTGTACTTGGAGAACCAAGGTTTGGCGAGTTAGCAGAAGGAAGATCTTCGATGCCGATCGCCTGGCTGCGCCTGGCTGGAAAGAGTCCGAAAGACAACAATAGGTCCCCGGTGCAGGCGTGGTGGATGATTCGCAGGGCCTGCCGCGTACTGGGCACGTGCTGGGCAGAGTTGGGGACTAACGCCCCTCTGGCAAAGAAACAATGGCTGAGAAGCTTTTTTATGCTAGCCAAAAGGTAGGTTAGTAGGTAGCACACAACTACAGGAGCCACCCACGTGGAGTGTATTTGCCTTTTATTTTTGGTTCTCAAGATCAAGGAAATGCAAGCTAGAGATTTCATAATTTCTGTATTGAACCCATATATTGATATATACCGGCAACGGTCACTGTTCCCAAGGTTATGGCATAATACGAACCTGGCTTTAAAGAGCGAGTAACTCCAGTACGTTATATCTTATATTATCTAGTTTCGGACGTTCTGGATGAAGTGATCGACAACAAAGGCTCTGTCTAGCCCGTGTTTGTGCCGTTGTATATAGTAATGAGATCCGTCCATCCTACAGCCTAGACTACTGCATATTTCCTGATTCTAGCCCAGCGCCGTTACTCCAGCCTCCAGGAGCTCTGAACCTCAACTTTGAGGAGCAAACGTGTGAAATTATACATATTGGGTTTTTCGTCCTCATTACTCCGTACTACCCATGCGTCGATTAGCTAAAATTATGGCGCACGCAATGCAAGACGCGCCATGAAGTGTACTTCGACTCCGCACAGAGTGATACTGCCAAGAGTCCTAATGTCTGCAAGTTTTCGACTGAGTAGGTAAATTTGGAGATTTGGATGACCAGCAGCACGAGGGGGGTAACTCATACATGGAAAAGCTTCAAGTTGGTAGAACTACGAGAAGGCAAGTCCGGGACATCTTGGGTGTGGTACCCTCCTGTTTCCAACCAAGGCCACAATTACAGAGCTTCTTGAATTTGGCCATTCTAGCTGTTCTGATTACCTTAAAAACCTTATGGGAATAATAAGTATATCTTACGTATTGTACAACTGTATAAGGTCACGATGACAGGACGCTGCGCTACACCAAACCACATCCTCCTACCTTTTAGCAGGGTCTCCCTGGCACACCCTAGGCCACAAAGAGCATCTTTCCTCCCAGGTACCGACATATGTAGGTTCGTTTTCGAGGTGCCGAGTAGTGTCTCTCCGCATGGGGTCCTCTTTAGTACCTGACGTAGGTAAATCGAGCGATATTTACCAAGATTTTTCAAGAGCGTTGCAAAGAGTCTAAAGCATACATGTAATCCATGTCCACAATACCGAGCACATACTACCCATCTCCCATAAATTTCTGCACGCAAAAGGGGGAACTTGGGTCAAATCCTTCTGTTTCGAACATTGAGAGTTGTATTTGTGACAAGGGGTAGGCCTGTTGATATTTTCGATGATGGACTGTACAAGTATACAGTACGAGAGCTTGGGACTTGGGACGGCCAAAGGTTAGTAGGCAACTTGTGTACCTGCTTTGGGATCCGCAGTTTTCTATTTTAGTCATCATTTGCCTGTACAGCTGTAGTCACAGTAAGATTCTGAACAGATTACAGTGGAGAGAGTTGTTCCAGCATCCACCTAACCATGCCTCTCCCGTCCGTCACTTTCCCACCCATCAAGCAAATCTCCCTTACCTACAACCATGTGAGGTAGGTGGGTAACTCGAGGTCTACACACATCTCCAGAGACAGAAAGCGAATGGGTTGGCGCTATTCAGAGTACCTATGTACTTCATCTATCTACATATATGTACATGTATGCATATACTTAGTCTATCTCTCTAGGTAGTATTTAGAGGTACCTGCATCTGGCCTGATGAAGTACAAACTGTAATAACCGACCATAACCAGGGTAGCTGCTGCTGGTCCTGGGAAGGAAGTAGGTAACCTTAGGTAGTCTTGTATCGCAACGTTTACCATACCTCCTCCCTACAGCAGTACAACTTACAAGTCTTTAGCTGCCTGCTCAAGCGCGGACAGTAGAGGTTGCTTCCAAACCTACATACAATACTTCCAGTTGTTCCCTCTGGTCTTTCCCCGCTCTCCTTCTGTTGTCTGTAATTCTTACCTACCTTTGCCTCCCTCTCCCTCCTCCTTTGATTTCCTTTGTCCCTTCATCGCAACCCTCGAACCCTAAGCTTCAATCGACACGGATTAGAATATCTCCCATATTCTCTAGACCTCTGTCAATCGTATTACGCCGTCTCCATCTACCGTTCTCACCTTCAAACTTCGTCGAAAGCTCCATCATACCGTGATACCTGAAAGTTCCTCGACGACCCCTACTGCCTGCCCTCCCAACAATGGGCTGCCGCTTATAGCTCCGTCGCTATTTGTCGAAGAGTGTTGCCCTGGAAGTCAACTGGAGGTGGAGGAACGAGTACACCAAGGCGAGACAGATGCCAAGCAGCTCCATCCAGTACAAGAGAAATAAGGAAAACCCGACCGGCGTCCGCGCCACCCTCGTCCACAGCCGTATCTTCTATTGTTATCGCGTTGCCTCGGTGTCTTTTCTTGTCGTTTCGACTGAGCTGCTATATTCCTCTTCTAGAAGTCGTTACCTTTTTCTCCAGGAAGCTCCTCCCCGGTTCTTACGGCTTTGTCCCACTCGAGACACGCGAGATCCGAAGACACCCTGCGGCCTGGTTTCTTCCAGCTGATACGCTCCTCCACATCTGGTCCATCCTGTCTTAGGCCTGCAGAAGGTTTCTTGGAGACCCTGGCCAATCCACTGCCGGTCCGGAACCAGGATTCTTCACTCCTGCCCCTTCTTAGTATTGCAACCCTTTCCTTTTTACTGATTGTTAGACGGATCTCTGCGATACCCTTTTATTAGACGTAATACATACTTCAACTGGTCAGTATATTCCCCACTCACCTTACATATCTCTTCCCGTTTCCTGCCCAACTTGCATGTGTCCTCTTCACCCTGCTTTCACTGTATCTGTAATATTGCTGGTTTTACACCCGGCGCTCCGTGTCTAGGGCAGGGGCAGGGGACTCCAAGGTCGCTTATGCAGTACACAGTAGAACCACCGATTATTCGCTTCCATACCATATTGAACGTTTGCATCTCCCGTTCACATTGAGCCAAACATACCTATCTTCCAGCTCCACGAACCGTTCCTGCAGTATCATATGCACACAACATATTCGTTCGTCCCGCTAAGACTCGTGCAGAGAAAACGACAATCAGTTGGGCTCGCTGTACACCAGATTACAACTTAGAACACCCTCCTTTACCCGGCTCTCTTAAGCCGTCTTCCGCATTTGAAGGCTGTCGGGTCGAGTTTCGAATGTGCTTTCAAGGCGTTTATGTTAGTGTACGCAGACTATGAGTGCTACCAACGTCAAGGCCGGTCCCGCCTCAAAGGGCACTCAGGGCGGTATCGCGTCTATCGTGCCCAGTGGCAGTGCCATTCTGCTGGATAAACTCAACATTCGACGATCCACTCCAGATTCAGAGGCGGTTGCGAGCTCCGACGACGAACACGAGTCACATCGTCCAAACACTTCTCAACCGCCCGTCCAGAAACCTGTCCGACGTGCGTCCTGGCTGAACGACACGTCCCCGAGCACTCTTCCGCATCCGAGGAAGGGGTCATTTGCCGGTGCATCCATGCCGCCGACATCATCGCATCCTAACACGCCCTCGGCTGAGGCGGGCGCCGGATGGGCGTCTCATAACGCTCCATCAGCGGCGAGTACCCGTGGACACCAAGCGAACTCCGGTTTCTCCTGGGGCTCGGGAATATGGACAACGGAACGCAAGGAGCCCCCTTCCCGACTGACCGAAGTTCTACCATCACCGACATCGACTGTCCCTTCGGGTCAGGGTTTTTTCAATGGTGAAGGCGTGGCATCTCAAACTTCGCCAACCCCGAGGGAGCAAGGCACGAGCTCGCAAATTCCATTTGCTATCCCGTTGCATCCAACACCGAAGACTTACCGCTCTCAGTCGTATTCGGTAGGCCAGCTTGATCCGGAGTCGCTCAGCCCGGTGCCGTCTTCAGTTTTGACTTCCAGGGCACGTGCCCCTGGACCGCCCGGGCTCCAGCACCGCCCTTCCCGCCCAAGTATGCTGAGTGAGATGTCCAGTGATGGGTCGACCCTTGGGAAAGTTAAAGAGGTGGAAGACGGTGAAGAAAGCACTAGCGAATCCCCCAAAGGGACTCACCAGCAACTGACTTCTGATGCCAAAAAAATCGAAATGCTCACCCGAGAAAACGCGTTACTAAGGCAGCAACAAAAACAACAGAGTATGAGAATTCGGCCTCGAGCATCGACTGCTGCAGCCTACGGACTAGGTGGGAATGGCTACAGCGTTCATGATCCGGTACCCGAAGAATCGGACTACGCAGTGGACGAACTCGACGAAGCAGCCGAGGGGCAGGACCCGGCGGTAAGGCGAGCCTTGGTCCGTCGCATGAGTGAATATGCCTCGTTGTACCGATATCCTCCGGACAACAGGAAGCTCGAAAACGTCAAGAAGGCGTTTTGGCAGAGCTCCCTGGGCTTTACGGGCCTATCGGATATTCCACAGAGTAGACGCCATTCGTTCGCTGACGTGCCTACTCGCCAACCGTCGATCGGTTCCATGGGAGAAGCTGTTTCCTTGCACGAATCCCAGCCGCCCGATGTACCGCATAATCAGGACTATACCTCATTTCAGGATGCTACCGGCTATAGCACAGCCAGTCCTGGTAAGTCCTTGCCGCTTCCCTTCGCTGTCGCCCTCCAGACCGTAATCGAGCTAACTCAGTTGTTGTACAAAGTAGGATACTATACCGGAGGCTCTACTCTCCCAACCGCGCAGCAGGTCATATCACCATCATATACCAACCCGTACCAACCATCTTACTATTCGAATCGACCGCCGTCGCCCCACCGGGGCATGTATGGTATGAACCAGCCAAGGCACAACCAGCTGCTGCATATCGTGCTGTTTAAGTGCTCCCGGGCAGATGTTTTTTACATCCAAGAAGGCACGGGCTTAACCGTGAGACCCGGTGACCTCGTCATCGTCGAAGCCGACCGTGGGACGGATCTGGGAACCGTGGCCGAGGCCGATGTCGACTGGCAAAGAGCCAAGGAGTGTAAGGAGCATTACGCCGAGGAGCACTACCGCTGGCTAGTGATGTATTCCCAGAATGCTGCCACCGCACAGGAAGGCACTGGTGCCGGCCTCATGGCCGCCAATAGCCTCCAGGGAAGCGCTATTGGCGGCATGGGTCCTCCAAGCGGTCACCATACGCAGGAGCCCAGCTCAGGAGAACTCAAGCCAAAGATGATCAAGCGGCTTGCGCAAAGCCACGAAATCCATGCCCTTCGTGACAAGGAAGGGAATGAGGCTAAGGCCAAGCGTATGTGCATGCAAAAGGTGAAAGAGCACGGCCTCAACATGGAAATCCTGGACGCCGAATTCCAGATGTAAGCCTCATTCAAGGCTCCATGGCCCTCTCACGCCTAGGAGCAAAGATCGATCCATGCTAACCAGGCCTTAGGGATTGGAAGAAGTTAACCTTCTACTACTTTGCGGACTCGTATATCAACTTCAACTCGCTTGTGACGGACTTATTCAAGATATACAAAACGAGGATCTGGATGTCCGCCATCAACCCCGCCTCTTTCGCCAGTCCAACTCTTGGTTTGCAAGCACCCAGCGGTGTGGGACCCGGCGTTGTCGGAGTCGGGAGGGTTGGCAGTTCGAGCAATGCTGATAGACGGGGCAACCAAGGCCAGGAAACACAGGGGGCAGCATTTGCCAACGCCAACCCAACTGGTCGTTCATTCCAACCAACCTTCAGCTCGCCGTTTGTCAACACGAATGAAAGACAACCACCCGTCGGTACTTCGGCCTATCCGACAGGAGGTTTCTCATACCCTGGGTACGCACCATATACCGGCACTGTGAGGAGCCCGGGCTATATGCCCGGCGTGCTGCCGTCGATGGACGCCTATGGCACAGCGTTCGCCCAAGGCGCTGATTTCCCCCCGACGATGCGAACACGATTCACAACCCCCAACGAGGGTCCTTCGCCTCACGAGCAGACGCAGACTAGCCTAGCAGCTCAGAACGAGTGGGCTAGTGCATTCCAGGGACTCTCCCTCAACACTCGCTAAAGTGCACTGTCACTATGCATTCACTTCTCGTATTATACTTTGTTCGTAATTTTTTTCTCATAAGAAAGACGGGGTTGATAAAGGTTGACGTTGCAATTTTGGCGTTGGCTGGATCTTGCTTATTACAGGGCTAAAGAAGCTGGAACTCCTAGCACGAGACAGCACCGGGCTGTTAGAGTTCGGATGCTGTTCTACTCTTACGACTGACTTGACTCACGACAACGGCATTAAAGACTTGACAAGATAAACTACCACTGGATCCCAGAGGAGAGGAATATAGATCGAGGCGGCTGTGCGGTATTGGTGTAATTTTGACGTGGAAAAGCAGGTGGTCTTTTCATTCGATGGCCGTTCGGTTTTGGTATTTGCAGGAAGACGTTCATGTACGACCAGTAAAGAGAAAAAAAAGTGTATGGATCCTGGCTATCATGTTCAATTTGGACAAGATAGCGTTTTGCTACCAACTTAAACGGCTTTTTAGGCATTATGGCAAGGGATAAATTGATTCTTTAATAGGTAGGGAGGATAAACAAATAGGATGGTAATAATTCTCTAGCTATCCACATGAACACTTTTCAACCTTGTATAGATTTGCAGCTGCCCAATGGAGGAGGAGGAGAACAAAACAAGATCAAGAATCGAAGTGAAGATATACAGGCCACGGAAGGCGCAGGGGAATCGTAATTTCCTTCCTGCCCACCTACATAATTTTGCAGCGCAGATTACGGCCCAAGAAAGAGGAAAGAACTCTCGTGTTAGTGAGCGGTCCTTCCTTCCTTGAGCCTACCCAGAACTTGCCGCACTCTAAGTTTATCGCTTAACTTGACCTTCAGAGGTAGCACCTCTCTCTTCCGATCCCAGTTCTACTGCTGTCCACACTCTATATTGCTCTTTTGTATTCAAGCGAGTCCTACTTAACCCAGAAATTGAAGCACCGGTTCGACATATGAAGTGCCTCTCGCGACCAAATTCTCAAGTAACCAGCATCTGGAATCTCTGTTATGTACCCTCGTTTCCGAGCAGAGGTTGTGACGCATGCCGAGGTCCGTTGCTTCCTGTAGACCAAATTTGTCGTCACGTCTGGTGTTAGGCCTCTAGTAGGCACCAGGATGGCACCGAAGCGAGGAGCCGGAAATCGAGGTAAGCACCGTTGGTTGTCAACTGGTATATCCTGCTTCACTGTCTGACCCTTCGTACCTAGGGAGTCCAGACGAGGACGGAGAACGCCACGACCATGATCAGACCCAGCCATCTAAAAAGAAGCAGAGACTTGCGCGCCTAGAGGAGTATGAAGAAGACATCGGACGGGCTCGGAGCCGGTATGGTTTGCATATTGAGGGCCGCTGGGGAGAAAACTTACTGATTTCAAATGTAGAGACTTCCAGAAGTGGGCCAAAGTCTTTGAAAATTTTGGCGATATTGAAGCCAAAAGGTCTGCAAAGTTTCTCGGCGAGTTCCGGGAAGACGTGCAGGAGAGAGAGGCCGAATTAAAAGCCTACAGGCAGAAAAAACAGCGGGAATTGTAAGTGGACTCGTATGACAGCCAGTCTCAGCCCTACATACTGACTGACCAACACGGTCCAGTGAGGCAGGTCAACAGAAATTCGCCAGCATGTTCAAGGTGCTCTTCGGCAAGCATGATAGGCAACTGTGCACACTTTGCAAGGAGGATCACCCGCTTTTCCAGCAAGTCCAGGACTTTTCTGCAGACCACCATTCCCTTCTGAAGCAGGCCAGCCTCATAGAAAAGCAGCTCGGTACCAATAATCTACGGCTTCCCGAAGTCGACTTCAACCAAGATAGAAGCGGTTTCAGAGACGTACTAGCCCGCAGTGTTGCGTACGGAGTTGCCCTCGTGGAACGAATACTGGCACCGAAGTTGAAGTTAAACACTATACTAGATCAGCCTGCAACGAGCAAAGCCGATCAACTGGCCAAGGAAATTCTCGATGGCAACCAGGGATTCCTGGAAGGAGAGTCATGGGGATACGTTGCTGACGCACAGGTCAACCACTTCAGGGCCGTGGCGGCAATGGCGGCCCCGGAGGATGAAGCGGACTTTGTAGGCTAGAGCACTATGTATGAAAAAAGGGGCCTACGACTGGCAAGTGAAGCACAAGCTCAACTCCAGCTAAGAAAATAATCCTCCCACACAAACGACACAAGATAAGATGTAGCAGTTCGTAGGCTGCAACGATGCCACTGTTAGTTCTCCACGGCATTTGCAGCTTGTATCATTTAGCCACAACCTTCGGGGGCTTGACCCTTCACTCACCAGCCACGATTGGTGCGAATTACTTAGGTACATAATATAATACAGCTACCACTCCTCAAGGCGGGGCGGACATGGTGGATCAGGTGAGTGCATTTGTACAGCTGTAAGTTAGGCTAGTCCATATACGGACTAGACGCACAATCGCTTAATTTTTCCAGCAAACTGCCCACACAAACCCCCTCAACCACCAAATTTCCTGTCGATTGATTTGGAGATTTTCAATCCTCTCACATACGACAACCAACGACCCTCGACCATCCATTGTTGCAGGCCTTAGTTCCCAACCTGGTATGCTCAATATCCCCCTCTTCCACGTATCCCAGACTGGCAATTATCGTGTCTAACTCTCGTCTCGCTCGCATTTATAGACAAGATGGGTGCCCTCAAGTACGTCGAAGAGCTTCAGAAGAAGAAGCAGTCTGATGTCCTGCGATTCCTCCTCCGAGTCCGCTGCTGGGAAGTATGTTGAAACCTCCTTCGAAATCCCGTTCCATCCTTCGACACAAGGGAAGCGGATATGCAAACACAAAAGCAACACAAATATCTACCATCGCAAAATCGAGACGTGGACTGTGTGGAAATATGTGGACGCTGTCTTCTCTCTTGAGAAAGTGTCTCTGCTATACACTCGTTGAACATTAGCTGAGAGTGCATCAATATAGCTCCGTCAATTGAACGTTATCCACCGTGCCTCGCGTCCCTCTCGCCCGGACAAGGCCCGCCGCCTGGGATACAAGGCCAAGCAGGGCTATGTCATCTACCGTGTGCGCGTGCGCCGCGGTGGTCGCAAGCGGCCCGTGCCCAAGGGTGCCACTTACGGTAAGATACCACTCCCAGCCAACCAAGGAGGGAGACGACGACTGACGGACATGCGCGCGTTACAGGCAAGCCCACCAACCAGGGTGTGAACCAGCTCAAGTACCAGCGATCCCTCAAGGCCACCGCCGAGGAGCGTGTCGGCCGCCGCTGCGCCAACTTGCGCGTTCTCAACTCGTACTGGATCAACCAGGACTCGACCTACAAGTACTACGAGGTCATCCTTGTCGACCCCCAGCACAAGGCCATCCGCCAGGATCCCCGCATCAACTGGATCGTCAACCCCGTCCACAAGCACCGCGAGTCCCGCGGCCTCACTGCCACCGGCAAGAAGTCGCGTGGTCTCAACAAGGGTCACCGCTACAACAAGACCAAGGCTGGCCGCAGAAAGACCTGGAAGAAGCACAACACCCTCTCTCTCTGGCGCTACCGATAAGCGTCGTGAGCTGCTGCTGCTGACGGAGGCAGTGCTCGCGGTGGTGAGGATCAGGGCGAGGAGAACCTGGTTCATGATTTGGGATGGAGTGAGGTCTTGCTTCATGGTAAATAGGGCGTGCGTCTGGCTCATGAATTCTGCCTGGAGTTACGCTACATAAGTGAGAAGAGGAACGAAACGGTTTTCCTTGCATCGGGCTTCTATAACGATTTGTTTTTGTTTCTGCAAAATGTGATATCAACTCTCGATTTCTGACTGAGCTTTTCGTTCCCTCTAATTACCTCCTGGTTGATGGTCCCACAAGTTCATCCATCCCACTGCGACCAATGTTTTTGACATGTTGTTCAGACTCCCGATCGAATACCTAGCGTCTCCAGTGCTTCTTCCATCAACCACGCAGTAATGTAAGTACTTTACCTACCAGAATCGGTAGCCTACGTTCATACATACATGCATACCTAGCATTGTAAATCAACTTGAGGCTTCGCTCCTCGACAGTCTTGACTACCTACCTCCCCCGAATTGCCCGGAAACATTTCTTAACACGTACTTGGTACACATACTCTCTCGCTGGGTTCGGTACTCTCCACGCTCTCTACACTCTCTAAGGTTACGTTCTCTGCGCCTTCTGCGTTTTCAGGGGTTTTCAGTGATCATGTTCAATTTGTGCGATTTGCTAATTGCACGGGCTTTAACTCTCTTGGCCACCATGTCACAAGCCTCCATAGGTGATCAGGAGGCCTTTCGAGTATGCCAATTACAGTGAGGAGTCACGACAAATTTTCAAAACAGCACCTAGGACGGAAGATATAAAGATCAAGTCGCAGTTTTATTAGCCCCAGTCTCAGATCTGCAACTATTGCAAAGTAAACGCGTCGTTGCACACTTGATGCTTGTGCCGAAGATATCTATCGGTTACAACACCGCAACGGGAATGCCATGAACATTCAATTCTAGGCTTCAGAATAGAATAACGCAACGCAAAGGTGGTGGACCCAGGATCAGCTCATTCCCGATCAGCCAGACTATATCCGCGTCACCGATGAGGAGAACCACAAAGAAAACATTACCCGGCCTATATCGTTTAAGCTCGAGACGACCGCCGTACCCGATCCTGGGGTACTGTGATAATGCCTTCCTGCCACCACCCTAGGCACTGAAGCGAGCTGGTCAACGAGTAGAGAATGGGAAGAGAACGAAGGAAAGAAAAGTCTAAAGCCGAGATCGAGCAAAGGATCCAAGTACGCGGTGTAGTCCAAGAGGCACCGTGTGTCTGAGCCGGAGCCCACAGAATTAGTCGTGTCGTACACCCCGCCATACCACTAGTGTACATAGCAGCCCTTTGAGAATTACGGGCGCCGACGAGTTGGTCGCGGAAGGTGGACTTTTGTTGTCATCAAATAGTGGTCGTTAATTCGTATCGAGAGCATCCACTCGTGCTATCAAAGGCCAGAAGAACCGTGAAAATAGAAAGCCGCCGAAGATACATGTCGTCCGAGTTCGCGTATCGTACCGTTACAACAGTGTTGCGCGTGTTGTAGTTCTCTAGAAGAAAGCACCGTCTCCGTTGCCTTGACCGTGGCCGCCGCTGGGGTATGTCTGATAGGAGTTCATGCGGGGAGGCTGTGGGGGCGGCATCGTAATGCTGGCCGGGTTCGGATACGTCATGGGGGCTCGTGCACCATTGTGGCCATTGGTGTACACACCGGGGGCAAGGATGGATTGGTTGGCCATGGCCCGGCCCTGGCTGCCGTTCAACACAATCTGCCCCTGTGTAGGGTCGGCTGGGGTGGTCTGGCCGCTATTGTTGGTGCTCTGGTTATCGTACTGCTGGATCTTGGCGCCGATACGACGGCCGTAGGGGGTTGTTCGAATGCCCGGCAGCATGGGACGGATGGCCTCAACCAGCTGCTGCTTCATATGGGGCGTAGAGTGCTCCAGCGCCGTCTGCACAACGTAGTTGCCGAACGAGTCCTTGATAAGACGCTCCATCTGATCCGAAGCGAGCAGCTCGCTGACCATCTGGTCCTTGGACTCTTCCGAGGCGCAGCGCAAGCATTTCTCGATCACGTTCGAGCTGAACTTGTGTCGAGATAGGCCGACAATCTTGCCAAAGAATCTCTGCGCAATGGGCTCGGTGAAGCTAGGCTCGTTCAGGTCAATAATGTACTGCACAACGTAATTTCCGAAAGGGTCTTGCACGAGACGGTAGGCATGCTGCGTAATCTGCGCAATTAGCCAGACCTTCTGCTCGCCCGATGCGTGGTCGATGCATCGTTGCAGCACACAACAACCGTGACGATGAGTGCCAACCTCGACGCAGTGTTGGCCCACGGCTTCGAAGATGAACTGAGAATCGGTAGGGCCAAGCTTGTTGAGGCACTTTTGGATAACGTGGTTTCCGTTCAGGTCTTGAATTAGCTCTACAACCTGATCGCGCAGTGCTTCGATGATGAGCTGCACATGGACCGGAGTAGTGACAAACTCAATCATCTTCTGCAGAGCACGGGTGCCATGTTGGTTCAGCGCAATCTTGACCATGTCCTTGGCCGCGTTCTTGATTAACACGGTCCGCTCGTCGTCGCTGCAATACTCAAGGAGCTTCTGGCACAAATAATTGCCAAAAGGATCAATCATAAGCTCGACGACATGGGCATTGGTCTCCATCCAAATCATATGGATATGCTCAGGATTACGATTCTCAAGCTGTTTTTGGAGGTACCGGCAGCCATGCTGGTCCTTGCAGAGTTCGTAGATAGTACCGCCCAGATTCTCTAGAGGCAGGTTGTTATAACGATTCATCGCTTAAAATAAGTTAGTAAAAGACGGAGTATCAGCGAATGGTCTCAAGAAAGCACGGGACGTACCATCCTCGTTCTGAGCACGGCGTTGCTGCATCACGCGCTGCTGAGAATCTCGGGGCTGAACGGCAGGCTGATATACAGGGTTGTAGCCAGTGTAGTTCGGGGCTGGATAACCATTCATTCCGTTCATTCCGTTCATTCCGTTCATTCCGTTCATTCCGTTCATGCCGTTCATGCCGTTCATATTCATGTTCTGCATGCCCATTGTCAACATTCCCATATTGTATGCACCATTGGGACCCGGATTGTAGGACGGATGATATCCGAAAGACCCAGTCTGCGGGCCGGAAGGAGTCCCTGAGGGAACGGGTGCCTGAACCGGAGCTTGGCTCGAGGCTATGGGGCCAAAAGACGGCGCGTTGGCTTGCAATTGGGACTGAATGGAGGGGAAGGTGGCACCCGACTGCGAGGTCATGGCGTGGTTATCGCCAGACAACTCGCGGCTGTGGCGCTTGACAGCACCGGGAGGAATGCGACCAATGCTAGCATTGTGATTGTGGAAATGCTGCTGAGCATGGGCATTGGCTGAGGACATTCCAGCACCTAGCATGCTCTTAACAGTAGGAATATCATTGCTGGAGAAGGAACTCTGTAGCTTAGGCGGAGTCGCCAAGCTCTGGGTGACGGAAGGGGACATGTTCGAGGTAGGCGTGCTGTCTGCGCTGTCGTCGACATATGTAGCGTTTAGGTCGATGGAATGGCGGTAGGGGCGGAGCGCAGACGCACTGCTATCCGCCTGCAGACTGCCCAGGGACTCCGAGGCGCTCATCGAGGGAATGGTGGACAAGCTTTGCTGTTGACGGTGGCGAGAGATCGTGCCCCAGCCGGTTGTACCGGTACTGTCAGTCGAGAGATTGTTGACAAAGTCCAAAGAACCCCCAGTCGTGGCCAGCTGGTAATCGGACGAGAGGTTAGCGAGTATCCCAACTTGAATTATTTACGGTGACGGGTATGTGGGAAAGTAGCACAAATGTGTACGTATATCACAAATAGGCGATGGGAGTGACGGGAACACAATTGTCAAGTACCTGGGAATCCAGTCGAGGTAACTTAAGGTACTTGAGTGTAATGGTGTGGAGGGGCAAGAGTGCAGTGGGTGGCAAATAAATACCAATAGTTCTGTAGAAGCAGCCTTCGACAGAATTGGCCGCTGTGCGCAGAAGACTTTGTAGGAATGTAGGTACCGACTTGGAAGGCAGGTACAGGTAGACAGGTACGGGGATAGAATGGGCGAGCTAGTTCAATGGTTCGCAATCAAGGAAGACTGGTTATTCACTTACAATTGCACTGGGCTTTTGAGAGTGAAGCAGATGGAAGTGGTCCTCACTACCGTCCAACTCAGACAACGGCAGAGACTCGCCAGGGGCGTCGTCGTCACGGAACAGGAAAGCAGCGGTATTGTTGCGGTCAATGTTATCGTAGGGGTTGCCTCGTCGAGTCACAGGCATGGAGAACCTGTTGAGACTGTGGGATACCTCAGGTTAGATTTATCACATACAATGAATAGAGACATGTAAAGGTGTACCATGCCATGTTTCATAAACAAAAAGGCAGGAACGATCATTGAATGCAACCAGGAGGAAGCCACGTGACTGTAGGCGACTTTGCACATGCTCAAGCTGGTAAATTCACAGTAACACAGATAGGATGGTACACCTTGGTACCTTGCATAATCTTTTTGTCCCTGGAGTTTTCATCCACTGGCCCAACTATGGACATTATTTGGAAAGGGGTGTTTGAAAAGGGGGAACATCAAATCCCAATCTCTGACGTGGTGTTGATGGGAAGGCCGGTGGGCAGATAACCCTGAAGAGCCTACTTGTACTCCTGCACCAAATTTCCCCAGCTCTTATCCGTACAACTCTTGACTATGCAGAAACAGAAACAGAGAAGGGGAAGGAAAAGGGACGCATATAAACAGAAGGGTCAGGTGCGTAGCAAAGTACGAATCAATTTGACAGCAATCTCAAGTGGATCGTAAACTTACCTCTTTGAAGACAAATGGCTTGTAGGGTCTTGTCGGAGCGCCTCTTCCCTCTCCTGATCGTCGCTGTTCCGTCGAGTAATAGGTACAGAGTGGTATGTCTGCTCGTCATTGTACCTGGCTGGGATTGTGGACTGCGGAGAAGTGAGTTGTGAGCCAGATCGACCAGGCCGGTTAAGCAAGCCAGGCGGAGACATCAGGCTTGACATGGAGTATCTGTTTGGGCGGGAGAAAATGGTAGGAAAACCATTAGGATCCTGAAATCGATACTCGGGGGGCGTTGTCGGCTCCGATTGGTGACCTGTCAAGGCCAGCATAGGTGCTAAATCTTCCTGTAGCTCGCGCTGTTTTTGATCCAGCGATTGCATCGCGCGCTCGAACTGCCGCTTCCGTTCTCGAACTTGCTCATATTCAAGCTTCTTCTTTTCCAACTAGAGAACTGGTCAGCACCCACTGTCCGGTATTCCCAAGATTATGAAGCGGCGGCTTTGCTGGGAAACACCATGGGCCCATCCCTGTTCAGCTCTTGATGGCTTCGGCCGGATTTACTTACAAGTTGAACCTTATACGAAGACTGTTGCTTGTACAGGAGATCAGCTTGATGTCGCAGAGCAGCAAGACACCCGTTTAACCGACTGAAACACATTCAAGTCCCATCCCCATGCTGAGCGCTAGCTAGGAGAACCGGCGCAAGTGGGCTCAGGCTGCGGTCAGAAGTGTATGGCAAAACTCACCACAGGAAGTTCCAAAGATTGAGAAGTCATAATAGAAGATAATGTTGGTACACGCCCCGAATCGGTGGTGAATCGTCGAGGTAGAGCCGTTCTAAGCTCTTGGGAGGCATTCTGCCTGCCGTTTCGCGGCGGGGAGACAAGGGAACTCATCGCAATACGTTCGCCTTGCGAATACATGCGTGATCCGTAGTCGTAGTCGTCCATTTGGTATGTCTAGGGTTTATCGTCGCACAGTTCTATCTTCGTACAATTCGAATACACAATCGTTGATCACTATAGTCTGGGGAGACGGTCAGCTGCCGAAACAACATCAACAGAAGGACCCGAGCATATTGCAGCATCAAGCAAGACCGAGTTCCAACTGAGCACTCAGCCAACTGGACGGTCCAGCATTTAACACGAAGCCGCTCACCCTGGTTTGCGCGCCGCGAATCTCTACTGCTGTCAAACAGGGGAATGATAAGGTCGTCCCCTCCTGGCGGCAAATACTGCGCTGGGACAAAAGGACTCGGTGGTGCTCTCCACTGCGGTGGGGGTGCTCTCAGTGAGGTAGGTGGTGATGGGGAGGGAATAGAAGAGGAAACCGGCACCCAAATGAGCTGGTTTGGAGAGGGTTACGGTAGAAGAAGTCTTAATATAATCACAGAATTATGCGTCTGCAGCCCTAGAGGTTCGGGGATGGTAGCATGAGGGGAAGAGGCTGCAAATCACAGAAACAAAAAGCGAGTGGAGTTTTGCGAAAGGCAAGTTGAACAATGTTTCGAGTCTGGAAAAGAGGGCAAAAGGTGGAGGGTAAAGGAGGTTTGCTGTCCGATGAACTACCTAGGTAGATACAGAAGGCTTGTCCATGTTCAGGTAGTTTTCAGTCGGTAGGTTAGGTATCTTGGGTGATGTAGTGTACTGCTGTACGTTGTAAACATGGGGCACGGATGTTCAGGCCACGCCACCTACCAACTTGAAGGAAGAGGGCTCTAAAAAGGTTAGAAGCAAGGTCAAAGTTCGATGTACAGTACCCATCGATGTGGCCATACAGTACTCGCGACCAGCCCTGGGTTAAGAGGTAGTAGGTTACCAAGTAGATAGGCCCATAGCTAATCAAGTATTTCACACATTCCCATTTAGTACTGGCGAACCTTAAGAGACCCTGTTTGCTTCAGTAATACCACATCGGTACGACTATGCTGGCCAGTCTCTACCGTCTTTAGTGTTTGAAATTACAATATCAAGATGCATGCCATCTTGGCGTATGCAATGCGGTACAGCATAGAAGAAGCATGCTGGGAAAAGAACTTGCGGTAAGATAGCAGGTCCGGTCCTGTCTGGAAAATTACAGAATAGGTATATCTGGCATCAATGTACTGTTGTAAACTGAGTTTATCCCATTAGTATACAATTTTTATCACCATACAGGGGTTACAAGAATCATTAGCTTGAAGCTATATCAGTATTTTATATTCTAGAGAAAACAAAGGTCAGTCTAAAGATGAGTATATATTTCTCTATATATAATGTCTTTATTCTCATAATTAGCTTCTCTACTCTGTATCCTGCAGTTAATCCCTCTCTAGCATGTACAGGAGCTTAACATCTTAACATCATAGAGCGGCAGGGGTGGAAAACACTTAAGCCAAGGTAACTGCTGTTCTCTTGTTCCATGTACTTAAGACCAGCCTAAACAATTTTATTAAGTTATCCCTGTTTTGACGGAATATCCAACCTCTTATAGATAAGCGCGCCAGCGTCAGTGCAGGGAGCTCCCGAATCACCTGCACAAAATCTTTTTATTGCCTCTTCTGGTTAACAGCTTCTTTACTTGCAGGGGTGTTACATTGTAACCTTCTAACCTTGGCAGATTTGGGGGTTTTAATCCTTGTGTTTCCCCACAGATGCAGTTTGCAAGCTCAATAGGACATTGGCTGTGCTAATGATTAGCTCAACATGAAAGCAAGGAGTGACTTCCACAGCGCTTAATAGGTACATAAGGTACTGCTGTGCAGGGTCCAATACAACATCCCTAGGTTAAGATATCTCTTATCATGAGCTCGACATCTTCTATGTTGTTGCAAGTCCAAAGTCAAGTTCACAACAAGATATGCGGTACGGAATCCTAGGTTAACTCAAAAGAACAGCTTGGTGAAGTGGTCGGCTGCACTGCCTAACCTACTTACTTAGTAGCAAGGTATCACAGTGGGCCGACAATGGTGTTTGTTGGACAAGACTTACTATGTAGACCTCTCAACCTTCCCATCCGTGCTTGTTCCACGCTGGCCGTTCATTTCTACTGGCTGTGAACCTGTTGGATCGAAGGGCAAAGCACACCAACAACATACCTAGGCTTTGAGCGCTTATAAAACAAGCACTTTGCAGTATTTCTTTGGCTTCACTTCCAAATGCGAGTTCTGTAGTTTTCCTTGTCTTAGACAAAACAAGAGCTGATTAAGCAGTTGAGGGATTTCTCAGCGAACATTTCTGTTTTGACTACCTAGCCCCCCAAGTTGATCAGGATACACATTCAGTAGCTTCACACGGTCTGATGATGTCGCAATAGGCCACTTTCTGCTGAGTGTATCTTGATCGCTGGCTGAAGATTAATTCTCAGGGGTCTTCTGCCGTAACCTCTAGTCTAGTGAAGAGGCGTCTCCCTCCTAGCCTAATTTATAAAGCGCACCGTTGAATTCCAAGTGTGATCTAGCGCGGTGGCAACATGGATGAAGGAGCTGTACTTTGTTGGCATGTCTGCGTTGTGAGTCTAGTCTACAGCAGTACTAACTTAGGTAGCTCATATGTATATTCCGGAGGTTATTTAGCATGACGATCCGTGAGAGGAAGTGTTACGGACTGTTTGTCGGCCGATGAAAATATGTTGGCCACAATATGGACCAGCACAGATCACTTTGCAACATCTCTACCAAGTAGGCCAGGCCATACCAGCGCATGCTTGTGCAAATCTATTCGGCATTTCTGTGTGATAGATAAATAGTAATGGCATACATTTTGTGACTACAGAGTACCGAGCAGGGAGTAGGCTGGCTTGAGAATAACTCCAGAAGCGCCCCAAAGTGGCACCCTCGGTTTGTGACAAGCAGGCTTCTCGCAAAGAACTTTTTGGGATTTTGGAATTTTACCAACGGTAGGAGTCCGCAAGGGTCTCCGCTGCTACACAGTACCCCACTGGCAATAGCCTCTGTAAGACTCAGGGAGAAGAGAATGACATCTAAGAAGGTGAGAGGTAGGTACCTATAAGTGAGAAACTGCATGGATGTGCCTGTAATCGGGTATGATGAGATCAGTCACCTGTGGCATTTTGACGTCAATGTTGGTGAATAACTGGTAGAGGCTCTACAATTGCTTATAGCCAGGTGTGACTCACCGACTTTTGACACACAATCCAGGATGGTAGTTTTCTCCGGCCATGGTGAGCCAATCTCCATGACATTCACCGAGTTCACATTTATTGCTTCGTAATTTTGCAGCCATCCCCTAGACTACCTGTAGCGCATGTTTCTCCCCCCTGTGTAGATTCTCCAGGTACAGGACAGCATTACCAAGTACACACTTAACCAACCTCTGTTTTTTTACGCACCCTGCAGTTGAGATTTTGAGAAGACCGGTAATCATTCCTGAGCCCAACTATGGACGGTACCAACCAAACATCTAAAGTCTGGCCTAGTAGTTTTGTATTCAGTTTTGCTGGCTTTTCCGCCTGTCTGGATACTCCGTACCATGATCAAACCAACTTACTTTTACACGTCTTCTACCCCGGTAGAGAAGGGTATTAGAGCGAGGGAATGCCTAAGCGCCAAACATCACTCCACCGTCAAATGAGCTCGAAATATCTCCCTCGACCATTTGTAATCTTAGCGCTCTGCCCTGCTGTACCCAGGTCCCATATGCCTCTCTCAATACCATTTTAGTGTTGGGATAATGACCCGACGGTCCCAGCCCTGTCTGTCTGTACATACCCCAGCCGTTGTGAGTGGCAATATGACAAAGTATTGCTTTTCGCTAAGGTTAGGTTGTTGTAATTGTATTCATTGTCTTCTGCCCCTTACTCCCTACTCGACTGAAACGCGGGTTGGACGGGCAGGGATTACAAATGCCAACGCAACCCGAAGTCTTGTCCTGCAGCAAAACATGCAAGCTAGCTGGGATAGTGAGTTCCAAATGAGGGGCAGTTGAGGAATGATGGAGGGGTAAGGAGGGGTTAGCGACATTGCGGCTTGCGTACAGCAGTACAAGCACCTTCTCGTAACAGGCCTAGGATTTGGACACCAGACCAGATACCAGATAGCTCTTGTTAACTTCGTAATTTCAATGGAAGAAGAAAGCGGGTTGGGACACATGTGGTTGAGGGAAATAGAGGTACCGGCAAAGGATACGCCGCCAGATACATGTACCTAATTTACCTCATACCTTGTCCTCGGTCAGAAAATTTTGAGTTGTGAAATCGGATGTTGACATATGAGTGATATATCTTATGTAGTATTTCTATGCCACTGAATCTATCTCGCTCTCACCTACGCAAGAGGAAATACACAAGTGATACTTCATGTCGTCCCTATGACTTTGACCTGTACGCACTGGCACTAGATTAGTCTCTCGAGCTATGAGGAGGCAATGTGACAATAACCATACCAGATATGTTGAGTCTTCTCATCCATAGAGATGTACTTGTAGGTACAGCAGTAGAGATCCAGGGAAATGCCAGTACGGACTGCTATCCCCCTTATGTCCGTTTATCATCATGTCATACTTATCTCGGAGGAATTCCAACACAAAACATGCAACGAACCAAATTTTTGTTCAACATCAAAACGCAGCCTGCCAGACAAGTATGGGCAACTATGGTTCGGCCAAGGTTTCAATTGCAGGGGAAGACGCGGTTGGATTTTGATGAGGTGCTATGTTGGGTGTCTCCTATGGTAATCTTGTAGGTACTACCTATGTATGTACCATACACTGTCCTTGTACCTCCTAACCTTACATTTACAATCCCTCCGACATCATTTGAGCTTCTGAAAAGTAGCCCGGACCAGGCACATAGGTACCCTCGCCTTGCTTATTCTACCTGAGCAGTGAGGTGCCTGAGCCACCTAATTGATCTCTTATCGATAAGCCGGCGGGCATGAAAACTGGGAGCTGATAGCGTGTCGCAATGGTGGGGGACGGGCAATTAGGTAGCATGTACTGCCGTTGTCACTCATCGCGACGAGTCGTCTGAAAATTTCCCTCTCACCAGCAGCAGTTGCCACCGTTTGGCAAGCTCGTCGCGACCATGCCTTTCATCGACGATGGCTTCGAGGCTCTGACCAAGCCCTTCTATAATGGCAAGAAGCTGACAGATCCCATCTCTGCGGTGGAAGACAAGAACCAGCTCCTCCCTGCGTTCTTGAAAGTGAAAGGTGAGCATCTCCCCTCCAAAAGCGGCAGCTTTATGATTCGACAGCTAATTAATGGCACTGCTCTAGGCCTTGTCAAACAGTATGTCGATCCCCTCGAGTCCGAAACACTTACGCCCCAGTTCAGCCAACCCAACGGCATGCTGACCATGAGCTAGACATATCGATTCGTACAATTACTTCGTCGACCATGAAATCAAGGATATAGTTCGGGCCAACAGAATCCTAAAGAGCGATGTCGATAGTAGCTTCTGGGTGGAGTTCTTGGACATCAGGGTCGAAAGTCCAGAAAGTGTCGGCCAGAATGGATCCAGCTCGAATCCCAAAGTTACGCCCCAAGAGTGTCGCTTGAGAGACGCGACCTACTCTGCCCGCATCCTTGTCGACGTCGCGTACACCCGCGAAAGACAAAAGATCATCCGCCGCAATGTCGAGATCGCCCGTATGCCCGTCATGTTACGGAGCAACAAGTGCCACCTGTACGGGGCTAATAACGCCAAGATGGAGGTTATGAACGAGTGCCCCTTAGATCCCGGCGGTTATTTCATTGTGCGGGGGACGGAGAAGGTTATCCTCATTCAAGAGCAGCTCAGCAAGAACCGCGTTATTATCGAAGCCGACGAAAAGAACAGCATCATCACAGCGTCGGTCACGAGTTCTACGCATGAGCGAAAGTCCAAGACATACGTCACCCTCAAGAAGGAACGCATAAACCTGCAACACAATGTCCTCGCCGAGCCTATACCCATTGTCATTGTCCTCAAAGCCCTCGGTGGCCTGTCAGACTACGAGATAATGCAGATGGTTGCCGGTTCCGATGCTAGATACCAGGATGATTTCGAAATCAACTTTTCCGAAGCTGTAGTGGCGGAAGTCTTCACTCAGCAACAAGCTCTCGACTACATTGGCGCGAGAGTCAAGATGGGAATGAAGGGCAGACCAGCCAGGGGGGGGCCGCCTCAGCCACGTCGAAGCACGACGGAAGAAGGCCTTGATGCTCTCGCCAACATCGTTATCGCACATATCCCAGTCGAGGGCCTGGACTTCCACCCAAAAGCCGTCTACGTCGCTATGATGACGCGGCGAGTTCTGATGGCCCGTCACAACCCGAAGCTGGTCGACGACAGAGATTTTGTGGGAAATAAACGTTTCGAACTTGCGGGACAGCTCCTCTCTCTCCTATTCGAGGACTTGTTCAAGAATTTCTTGAGCTCTCTCAAGTTCAACATAGAGAACACGTTGAAGAAACAGCATCGCGCTATCCCGGCAGACCCGCTCTTGCAGATCGGTGCCCAGGGGAAGCACATCACAGAAGGGCTGAACCGCGCGATACAGACTGGCAACTGGACCGTCCAGCGATTCAGGATGAACAGAGCCGGTGTCACCCATGTTCTGAGCAGGCTCAGTTATATCGCGGCCCTCGGAATGATGACTCGCATAAGCAGTCAGTTCGAGAAGACCCGCAAAGTCAGTGGTCCTCGTGCTCTCCAACCATCCCAGTGGGGTATGCTCTGCCCGTCCGACACGCCCGAAGGCGAGGCATGCGGTCTCGTCAAGAATCTGGCGCTGATGACTCACATTACAACTAATGCCGAGGAGGACCCGATCAAGAAATGGGCCTTCTCGCTGGACCCCCCTGCGGAGCCGCTGAGGAATTTCTCCGGTGCTGAAATGCACGCCAAGGGGTCGTATGTTGTCCACGTCAACGGTACCCCTTTTGCTCTGACACGATCTCCTAAGAAGTTTGCTGCCAATTTCCGGACAGTGCGACGGCGAGGCTGGATATCTCCCTTTGTGAGCATCAACGTCAACGACAACTTATCGGCTGTACATATAGCGACGGATGAGGGCCGCATCTGCCGACCTTACATCATCGTGAAGAACGGGAAGCCGAAGATCAAGGAGAGCCAGCTGAGGATGCTGCAGGCTGAGGAAATCACGTTCGATGATTTCTTGCGGAATGGCGTTGTCGAATATCTCGACCCTAATGAAGAGAACGACACGCTTATCGCGGGCACGGAGAAAGAAATTACCAAGGCCACCACCCATCTCGAGATAGAGCCCTTCACGTTGCTCGGGGCCGTGGCCGGCCTGATCCCCTTCCCCCATCACAACCAGTCACCTCGAAACACGTACCAATGTGCTATGGGTAAACAAGCGATAGGAGCCATTGCATACAACCAGTTCAACAGAATCGACACCCTCCTGCTGACGATGGTCTACCCTCAGCGACCCATGGTTATCAGCAAGACGATAGAACTCATCCATTACGACAAGCTGCCTGCCGGCCAGAACGCCACCGTCGTGGTCATGTCCTATTCCGGATACGATATCGAAGATGCCTTGGTCCTTAACAAGGCTTCTCTAGACCGTGGTTTCGGGCGCGCCCAGGTTTTCAAGAAGTACTCTGCCGATCTTCAGAGGTACCCCAACGGAACGCGCGAGCGTATCGGAGACAAGGACCCGGAGCTTGAGAAGAACAAGGCGTTGTCCAAGGACGGTCTCGCCGACGTTGGCTGCTTGGTGGAATCCGGCCAGGTCATGATCAAGAAGGAGAGCCCACAGGACACGACGACGTCGACGATCGGAATGGAGCGCAGGGTGGAAGCATACCGCGAGACGCCAATCAGCTACAAGGCTGCCGATCCAGCGTACATCGACAAGGTCATGATCACGCAGACAGACAAAGAGACCCAACTCATCAAGGTCCAAACCAGACAAACCCGGCGGCCCGAAATCGGCGACAAATTTTCGTCCCGTCACGGGCAAAAGGGCGTAGTGGGAATCATCGTGGACCAGGAAGATCTGCCCTTCTCTGATGCCGGTATTGTTCCCGACATTATCATGAACCCGCACGGTTTCCCGTCCCGTATGACTGTTGGAAAGCTTCTCGAGTGTCTCACAGGCAAGGCGTCGATCATCAAGGGACGCCGAGACTACGGCTATGGTGACGCCTTCCGCTCGCATCCCCTTGAGGCCATGAGTGCCGAGCTGGTCGATGCTGGTTTCTCGTGGGAAGGCAAGGACTATTTCACCTCGGGCATCACCGGCGAGCCTCTGCAGGCGTATATCTTCAACGGACCGATCTACTACCAGAGACTGAAGCACATGGTGCAAGACAAGATGCACTCGCGATCGCGCGGACCGCGGGCGATTCTGACACGCCAGCCCACGGAGGGAAGATCCAGAGACGGCGGTTTGCGATTGGGCGAGATGGAGCGCGACTGTCTCGTCGCCTATGGCGCCTCCCAGCTGCTTCTCGAGCGGCTGATGATCAGTTCAGATGCGGTAACACTCGACGTCTGTCAGCGGTGCGGTCTCTTCGGATCCAAGGGGTACTGTAACACCTGCAGGTCGAGCCAGGAGGTGGCCAAGATGACGATGCCGTACGCTGCCAAACTGCTGGTACAAGAGCTGATCAGCATGAACGTGGGTGTACGGTTGCAGCTCGAGGACGAGTTCCCTCATCCGCGGTAGAGGTTTAGTCGCCTGTGGTAAATGTATACATTCTCCCACCTTTTTTTTTTTTTTTTGCTTTTTTTCCAGAAAACAAAGCATTGGGTGGCGTTCCTGGGGGACATTTTTCTGCATTTGCAAGCGTGGAGTAGCTAGACTGCATGATTTGCGTGTTGTATCAGATGAATTTCTATGGTTGGGTTAAGGCAGCTCTTTATATGTGGAACGGTGCAACAGAGCGTATGCCATTCAACGAGTTGTCAAGGTTGCACCCTAGGTAGACACGTTATGAAATTACATATAACAGTAGGTTACTTGAGTTATTAGCCGAAGTCTCTGCTGCCTTGCGTCCCACTTCCTATCACACCCACATATCAGTATACACATATGGATGCTAGGTTTAATAGTGAGAAGCTGAAGCAGTCAGTCAAATCTTTGGGATGGGGGACTTCTCTCTCTCTTGAAGAAATGACGTGGCGGGATGCGACGGGGCATTTATTTTCCATTTATCTCTTTTCAGTCAGTCGGCTTTTTGTTAGCCTGGCGACACTACGTCTTTTCTCTTGCTCCTTTAAATACTTAGGTAAGTAGCTAACCTACAGGGTACCTAGCTCATACCTTATATTTCTTCTTCCCCCTATTTGCCATCCTCCAAGCCCATCCTATCCCTCTGGATGCTTCTTTCTTTTCCCCTGTCTCTTGATTCCCAGAGAATTAATTAGTTTAGAATCGCACGTGAAAACTATTTTCGGGGTGCTGTTTTTTTCCCCTTTCAGCTTTTCATCACTCATCCCTTTTCAATCAATCCTTATATTTTCTCTCTTTCACGTGGGGGGGCTTGTCTTGTCTGGTCTCTGCTTGCTTGTTTGCTTGCTTTTTTATTTATTTACGTACACACACACGCCCTGAGACCGCCGGCGACGATTTCGAACTCGACGGCGCCGGTCAGGCCCGGTCCGGAGGCGGGGACGTGGGGCGCGAAGACGACCTTCATGTACCGGCGCCAGGACCTGTTGACGTAGGATCTTGATCCTGGCTTTGGTTGTATTCCGTTGTTGTTGTTGAAGAATGGCCGTCTGAGAAGCGCGATCCGCGACGCGATCTGTGTCGACCATACGAGGCCCAGACTGGGCGTCTTTAGAGGGATGGTGGTGGTAGCAGTAGAGTCGCCGTGGTGGCGGAGGTAGGGGTAGGGGTAGGGCGCCTCGTCGCCCCAGCCCGTGAACCAGCGCTGTTGGTGGTCGAGCGAGAGGACGGGCGGCGCGGGCAGGGAGGATGGGTCGGCTGTCTCAGGAGGGGGAGGGGGAGGGGGAAGAGGAGGGAGGCAGGGCAAGGGTGGAGATGATGGCATGCTGCTGTCTATTGCCGGTTCCGGCTCTGGTTCGGGTTCTGCTTCTGGTTCGGGTTCTACTTCTGGTTCGGGTTCTGCTTCTGGTTCGGGTTCTGCTTCTGGTTCGGGTTCTGCTTCTGGTTCGAGTTCTGCTTCTGGATCGTCTGGCTTGCTGTTGTTGTTCCCTGCAGCAGCGGTTGTCGTACTGGCGTCGGGGTCGGGGTCGGCGTTGGTGTCTACATTTCGGCTCCGCGATGCGAGGGGACTTGACTGCGAGGTCTGACCAAAGGGTTGGTTGTGGCCATGGTGGTAGTGCTGGGGCTGATTGTCATGTGCACTCGTCCCCACCGGCGTCGCGATATTCCTACCATTACCGTTCATAGTAATAGCTGAATATTGTGATTGCGAATGCAACTGCGATAGTGACTGCGTAAGCGGGAGTGAGCCCGCGCTCGGGAACCGGTCGGCCACCTGGTTGGCGACCACGACGGCGAGGTCGTGCTTCCTGGCGAGCTCCCTCAGCAGGTGGCCCAGCCGGACGAGCTCGGCGCTTCGCGCGGCCATGTTAGAGCCGCCGGTGCCGGTGCCGGTGCCGGTGCTGCCGCGCTCGAACTCGGCTCGGTAGTTGGCCGCCACGCTGTCCACGACGATGAGCCCGATGTTCCGCCGCGCCGCGAGGACGGGGACCTGGAAGGTCAGGATGTGGTCCTGGGACTCGAGGTCAGGCGTCACAGCGCTGATGACGTTGTCCAAGGTCGGTTTCTTCGTCGCCACCTCGGGCCCAGCGTCGGCGTCATCAAGGGCGCGGAAGAAGGGATGCTGTGTCAGGATCTGGGTGAGCCGCTTCGTGGACAGCGCCGCCTCGGTCGATATGTACAGGACCGGACGGCCCAGCCCGTGAGGCGGGGGCAGCTGCGCCGATAAGAGGAGCGTGAGCAGGAACTGCGTCTTCCCGGCTCCGCTCTCGCCCGTGATCTCGGTGATGTACCCCGTGGGTACGCCGCCACCGAGCGCAGCGTCTAGCGCCGGGTCGAGGGTGCTGATGGTGCGCCATGGCCGCGCGAGAAGCTCTGTGCCGGTGTGTCTCAGCTGCGGCGAAGGAGATGTGTCCTTCGTCTTCTTCTTAACCTTATCATACCCACTCAGACAGTCGCCAGCGCTGCCGACGCCAAGATCGGCGTGCAGGGCGTCTTGGATGGCACCGCATAGATCCTTGACATCGGGCAGGGGAATCTGCGTCCGTTTTCCGATCTCCGGGACCTCGAGGGTGAGCAGGTCGGCCACTGTCAGCTTGCTCTTCTCGATGGCCGACAGCAGACGCGCATATTGGGCGACAGGGAAGTCCGGCAGGACCTGTGACAGGTCACTCATGAGTACTGCTGCATCTGCGGGCTTATCTGCTGTTATGACCGCCAAGCTACTGCCTATATGCTTGCATCGCCTTTAACCTGACATAATACGGCAGCAGGCAATGACGATTAGGTTCTGACGTGCACAGTGCACTCGACGCGTTTTAAGCTGCCAACTGGAGAGCATTTGTTTGCAGCTGCTTTTGAATGTTCTTCCGCTGGTTTCAGCTGTTCTGTAACTGGTTAATGCTGTACGGCGGTAAATTAGGCTTGTTTGCTTTGTACCTTTTGTTGACAGCAAATTCTATTTATAGCATTTCTTTGTTTGTAGCCGTTCCGGGGTTTTGTTTGTCGTGTTTACAGACTCTACAAACCTCGCTGGCTTCTCATTTTACCACACGGGCTGCAGCCTGCCGGGGATCATACATTTGAAAAGAAGACAACAGTTGATTAAGGTTAGTAACTTGCTAGTAATAGTCGGCTCCGATCTGGGCATCAACTCAGACTTTTCCCAGAAAATCGGCGTTTATATCTGTACTTGGTACCAGAGACTGAACTTTTCCTCCAAGTCTCTCTGCTGTCTGGTAGGTAGAGTGAGCTAAAGGTTTACCCGGTTTGTACCAACCCAATTCGTGACCGAGCTACAACAGTACACCATGCCACAGTACGACAGTGCAGCAGTTGTGCTGTACAAAGTCAGGGTAAAAGGTAGGCTGGACAGGGGTGAAGTTCACCCGTCTTATTATCTACCTTTTTCTGGTGACCCACATTCCTTGTGGTATTTCATAACTCTATTGGCTCTCGGGGCGTACATCAGCCGCATTATTGAACTGCACAAACATGTGTGAAATATCACCTGTGTTTGGAGGTACTGTCCATGGACCATAGATAAATATGAGCGTCTTGATGAGTCTATGCAGATAGCCGCGGGGTTCAAAGTCTACAACTCGAACTTACCTGACAAGTCTGTGTTTGTGCGGTGAGCTATGTTGAGTGTACTGTTACATATCTTTTTAAAGTTAACCTACATGTAGGTAACTGCTGCATCGTACCGAGCCAGATTGGCCGTTCTTTCCTCAAACAGATGTACTCCGTAAGTACTATGGAGTGTCAGCCCCAGCTTCTGCCCCAGCTGGTGGTGCCACTCAGAAGATGGGAAAATCCATCCCTCAGCACAAGTGGACGACGAGAGCTTCAGAAAAACCGGACATCGTAGGAAGACAAAACAGAGAGGGCAGAGACATAGAACCAGACGTGCAGCAATTGTAAAATTAAAACTGAAATCTTTGCTTACCTGAAGATATCTTTTGGCTGTGGCTGGACAGAAAGATCGACAGAACTTGGACCCTGACATGCCCTGAACCTTCTGGCTGACCTTCCAAGGCTCAATAATGTCTTGGCGCCTCTCTTCGCGCTCCTTCAGCTCCTGCACGTTTCCAGAACGCGACGTCTATCATTGGCCACACACGGCCCATGATGCCTGAACGTCCAATCTCCCTATTCAGAAAAAGGACTAGCTCTTGAGCGTTCACCCACCTCGTTGCCTCATCATGAGTCCAGGCGTGACAGGCTCACAGGTCACAGGGCAGAATGGTGACTTATCACTCACTACCAAGACGCTAGGAAAGAGGAGAATAACGCCTTACTTGTACCCGGATAATGTTACATGCATCAGATCAAGGGGGAGCGCGGAGAAAGAGAAAGAGAAAAATGAGAGCACCAGGGTCTGTCCAGTCTAGTTCGGATCACGCTTCCTTAAAGCATACCTTGTACCCTTCTTCTGGGCTCCGGCGTCCTCTCCACGTTATCTCTCGTCTCCTCTGGTGTCGCCTGTTGTATCCCGCTTGTTGCTGTGCTCTTGTCTCCTTGGATGCGGCAACACGCGATTTTCAAGACCAGTCAAGCGCTCGACCACAGACCTAGAAAGGGTTCGTAAGTCGCCTTTGCTAACCTTGTCTTGTGCTTCAGTCCTCAAAACAAGCAGAAGATAAAATCTGTGGTCTTGGGGGGAAAAAAGATCAATTGCTTGATTGACCTCGGGCTATCATATCCGTACATGATACACGCACACGCACACACATCACCTCGAGATGTCGAGGTTTCTGATAGCCACGACGGCTGTGGTCACCGCCGTCCAGGGCATGGCTTTCCAGGGGGCGCTGGCGAAGGCGACCCAGGCCGTCGTCCCCGACGTTACCTTCCACAGGGCCGAGATCACTCCCGGTCCAAGCGTGAAAGAGATGGTGAAGAGAGCCACCAACGCGACGGTCCTGTTCGCGCCGGATAACACATGTGGTTACGTGTCAGGGAGAGCAAGTAAGTTCTCTACGGATATTATATATCGACTGTTCTTTGCTCACCACCACTCTGCACCCTACCACCAGCTGCTTCATACACATGTGGCCAGGACTATACCTGTGGCTTCGTAATCGAAGGCTCACTGGGCGCTGTCGGCTGCTGCACGCAACGGAGCTGCGCCCTGCGGTTCGACTGCGTAGACTACAAACAGGTCTACTCGCAGAGCGCGTGTAATAACAATTGCATGCAGGATACCTATACGGCAAAGTGGTAAGCGACTTATTACACACGGCCTGTCCCTGCATAAGAACCAAGCATCCAGTTCGCTCACTAACCACTGTGAAAAAAAAAAAAGCACGTCGACCGCCTTCCCCTATTGCGGAACCGTGTCCTTCTTCAGCGGTATCGTGGACTACTACTGCGCCGAAAGCCCCATCTCGACCGTGGAGCAGCTGTACACGACGTACAACGGAGAGTCGGACAGCCGGCGCTTCCAGGAATTCGTCGTGACTGACACGGACGACGTCTCGGTCTCGGCCTCGGGCACGGATACCGACACCGGAAATGGCGAGTTCGCGTTCGGCAACTCCGACTTTAACAGCTTCACGGACGACGTCAGCAGTTTCACCTTTGGCGGCGGCGGTGGCAGCCATACTTTTACCCCGACGGGCCAGGCTTTTCCGACCGGTAACAGCGGTGGTAATGGTGGCAGTGGTGGGAATAGCGATGGAGGCGGGTTTAGCGATAACGGTGATGGAGGGAGCAAGGCTTCGTCCCCGCCCATCGGCCCCATCGTGGGAGGCGTCGTGGGCGGAGTGGCGGCTCTGGCACTGATCGGCCTGGGCATATTCTTCCTGGTGCGGAGAAACCGGAGGAACAAGAATGACGCTGCAGCGGCAGCAACCGGCGCAGCAGCCGCCGGTGGTCCCGGGCCCGGACAGCCACCTATGCAACAGCAGCAGCAACAACCGCCCTACAACGGCTACCCGCCCCAGAACCCGCAGCAGCAACCAGGCCAACAACCACCATTCTACGGCGCCCCAGGCACAGACCAGAAACCCGTCGGTTTCGTCAGCATGGCCCCTGCCGCCTCGCCAGACCGGCACGACAGCACGAGTCCCGTGTCCCAGCTCAGCGACGGCAGATACAGCAACGTACCCCCTTACCCTCAACAACAACAACCGTCTCCTCAACCGCAACAACAACAACAACCATCCCCCTTACTAGGCGTACCTCCTCAGCATCCTCAATATCCACAAGCACAATCACCCGGGTCTCCCGCCCCCACGCAGGCGAGCTCCAACTGGGGTCCCCAGCCGGGACAGGTCGTCCACGAGGCGGGCGGGAACGCCATCGGCGGCGGGCCCGGTGCGCCGAGGGATTACAACGCCATCCATCATGGCGAGTTCCACGAGTTGCAGTAATTGAAAGGTTTCTTGTTACAAACACACACACACACACACACACATGAACGAATCATACGACCTACCAGAGAACGGGGCTATCCATAAGCCGACTCGACTCTCTATTTGCCAGGAGGACGTGTATATCAATCAGTAAGTAGGTTTAGAATAGAAAGATAGCAAGACGGAAGTCTTTCTTTCTATTTTCGTCCTATTTCGATATATATACAATATTTCAATATATAGAACCAAACCAAACCAAACCAAATAGCTTAACCTAGCTCACGATGAAACGATCTAACCTACCTAAACCAGGCTATATATCATCAGCCCAGTACATACACACATACATACATACATATTCCTTTCATGACAGCAATTTGCCGCTTCTATTATTATGTTCACCAAGCCAGTACAACACAGAGAAGGTTTCATCCTTTCTGTATCACGACCAGAGCGCCAGTCTGGTTCGTTCCCCCCTAGATAGGTTAATGCCAACTAACTCGTGATACCATTATACTATTTGTTCCCCGACATCCCGTTGTTGCTCTCTGTCTATGTATGTCTCTGGGTATACAGCAGTTAGTTATGTATCTAGTAGTTACTGACCTGTATATATATATATATATAAATGTAACCATTTACGCTTAACAATACCGAGCTATAAATCATATAACATCAAATCGTCCCAATCATCCCATCCCATCAACGTCTTCCAGCTACTACTAACTAGACACCTTTGTGCTGATATCAATGATGCCTGACATGAAACCAGTAGAAAAAAATACCAAAACAAAATATCGCCAGAATCGTGACAAGACACCGTAGCAAACAAACAGCATAACATAAAAAAAATCATTCCGTCATATATATAGCAAGCAAACCCAAACCCAACCCAACCCTCCACCAAAGAAGAAGAAGATGAGCAAACACGTAGGTTTGAAGCCTTTTCCTCAGTACTCGACTAGGCGCAGTTTCTTTCCTACGTCCCTTCGCCTGGCATTGGCAGCAGCGCGCTCAGACGGCTTCGGCTCCCCGGGGTCCAAGGCATCCCCTCGGGCCTTGAGAGCTTGAAGAAGCATACCGGCATCGAAGAAGCCGTCTGTGGATCAGTGATAATCAGTACACACACATTCTGTAGGGAAAAGACTCTTGTGACGGTTGATAAACTTACATCCTCCTAGTTCGTCGTCGTCGCTCATCATGAGGCTCTCCTCGGTCGGTGATCGAGTGCCATTTGATGACCTGGTGGCGAGCTGCAGCCGCGTGGCAGGATTGTCCAGACCTGTAATCATGCGCCCACGGGCCTTGAGCCGGTTGCTCGGCCTGACCTTGGTAGGGTCGATTTCTCGAGCCCGCGTCTGCTTCGCTGTGGCTGCCTTGCGCCCGGTCACGCGCAGTACGCGACGGATTTCGAGCAGGTAGCCTTCGAGTGCGTCGATGAATCGCTTCGTCTGTCGATGTTTACTTGACACGCAGATGTTGATCCCCTCATCCTTGATAATATAGCCGATGCCGAAACCATCGCCCGACGTAGGTCCAAACCCGAATTGGCGCAGCGACGGATTTCCACAGTTGGACGTCGACAGGATCGTCGTGTTCAGCCTGTCCCAGCCTGCGTCGGCAAATATGGCCGGTACTGGATGCAAGTCTGACCGGGACCTCGACCGGTTAGACGCCATGCTGTTGCCCCGGTTGCGTGCCTGGCCGTCCATGTCGATCGATTTGACCGAGTCCTTGCCGGGGCTTCCGACGATGGAGTCAGGGGGGGAGCCGTTTTCCGAGGGGCTCGAATACCCGACACTACTCGAGTCTTGATTCTCCCCATCTACGAACCTCTGCCACAGGCAGAAGAGTGCGTAGAGATGGCGGTCGCAGCCCTCTCCTTTAGCACACGCCTTGGTGTTGCTGACGTGTTGCTCGCATGCTCTGCGAAGGGCCTCGACTTTCGCCTCGGGAGGGTTGTCGGCCCAGAATGTCTTGACGAAATCGGCCGACTCCTCGGTCACAGATCGAATAGCTTCCGTCCGCCCGTGCAGGTAGGCCTTCGTCATGGCCGGTTCATACGTGCATTCTACCCTCCCGTAGAGCCCGTAGTAGGCGGCCTGGAAAGCCATTTGCACGAACGCGTCAGGCGAGAACCCCATAGAGGTGATGAAGTTCTTCCCATAGCCACCAAAGTCCAGACACTCGAACTCGTTTTGACTGATCAGGTCGGCCAGCCGGGTTTCGGCGAAGCGGACGGCCACGCTGAGCTCGGGCGTCATATCCCACTCCAGCTTGTGAGGGGTGGTGTTGACGTCCCCGAAGCTTTCGGGATCTCGTTTGCATGGGTCTGGGCTTGTCGTCTTCCAAAGACTCGGCGCCTGTCCATTGATTGTCCTGGCGAAGCGCAGGATCGTGTCGGTATAGACGTCGCTGGCGAAGCGCAGCACAGTGTGGCCGTCCACACCCGTGTGTTCGAAGTTGATTCCCGCGCTTCCATTCTTGCAAACAATGATTTGAAGCTTATCGTACCATCGGTTGATGCATGTCCCGATCTGCACTCCCTTGACGACCTCGTTCGTACCGCAGAGCATGTTCTGGCATAGAGCAGCTGCTGTAGCAGGCTCGGTGTAGTCGAGGCAGAGAACAAACAGGGCTGAATCAATGATGCCGAGGCAGTCTGCGTTATTGGAGCCTTCCTCGCTCGTCAACACGTCTCTCAACCCTGACCAGACCTTCCGATTCTCAGTGCTGAGAATCCCGAGGGCGCCCTTCGCCGCCTCTTGAATCGGTGTCTGAACCGCATCATCTACGATGGTCTGCAGGTTGATCGACACATCCTTCTCGCTCATGATCAGGTCCGAGTTGTCGTCGAGGACGTCGAACCAGTAGAACTGTCCATGGCAGAGAACCACGATATGTTTCGAGTCGGGATCCTGTTCTATTTGGCAACCATGATCTGTCGGCACCCGCGCTGTTCCGAAGAGCCGCGAATATTGATACATATCGAGTGGCTTGCCCCTGACCTTGTCCGGAAGTAGCTCTTCCCGGCGCACGGCCCGGACGAACTCCAACGCTGACACAACAAGCGAGGCTGCCCGGGTTACCTGATTGTTCCTCGCTGGTGTAGGGTCATCCTCTAATAGGAAGAACGGGTTCAAGTTAAGAACGACGGGGTTGTCGTAGTTCAGGTACGAATCGTACCCTACAGGGATCGAGTCAGTTCTTACACGGAGCAGTTGAACTCAGAAGACACGGGGAGACACGGGGAGACACAAGGACACATCGCGACGGTCCACTTACAGAATTGCTCGATGTAACTGCTCTTTCCAGCTGCGTACGTCTGGAGCTTTTCCTGGAGGTCCGGACCGTCTGACTTCAAAAACGACTCGACTGCCAGCTTCGTCTCTGCATGTTCCCGAGGTCCTTGCAGTGGCTTGAGGGCAGCCAGGTATTTTCGGCACGAGCTTTCCAGGTCAGGGATCGGGAGCTTGGGTAGTTCATCTTGCCCAGCAAAGGTGATCCCGCCTTCCGTGGGCTTTCCGTGTGTGGCCATTGCGACAGGGATACGAGCCGGAATCTTAATATCCGGTGTTGTATCGCTCGTTAGCTGCTCCAGAGGCTGAGTTGAAGTCGCCGATGAAGAGGCCGCTAGAGTCTCACCAAGAGACTTGGGCATAGCAAAAATCCGAACTTGAGTAGGCATCTTGTCAGCTTCTGCTGATGGATATCAGGCATACAATGGTGAGACGTAGGTGCAGATGTTCAGGCCGCGCAGAGCTGTGCGGTAGAAGTAGTGGCAGTCTTGAAGACAGTACGATGGCATCCCATTAATCTAGACTGGGACACAGGGTATCTTTTGTGGACAGGGCTTGGGAGATATTCGGGGAAATGAGAAGGAGACGGAGGCAGGGTATTAATGAGCTGCGATCCGCGGCTAACATGCCGATGGGCGAAGCGACGATAGAAGGAGAGAGTGGACATATGAGTGTGTGAGCAATGGTCACATCACATCACATGGAGGGGTGGGATCAGAGCCAGCCTCCAGGTTACCTATCCGCAGGGCCGAATGACACAAACGCAACCAAGGCAGAGAAAGATGGCGACTTGCCGAAACACGGGGCTAGGGCAAAGTATCACGTACCGGTTTGAGACGAGAGACAGGAAACGCGACACACAACCGAGCCAATCCTTAAGCTTGGGGGGAAGCTTGAATGGAGACAGACGGTGGTGCGAGAATGAGGAGTATGTATAGGATGATATACACCCGCACTCTTGGGCTACACGTGCATGGAGACCAGGTTCTGTTGATCCTCTGGAGTCTTTTGTCGGTAATGACTAGACTAATGGCGGCTGTCCTCGGTTTTGTACCACGGTTCGAGCCCGTGGATCATGAGGCTGGCTGGTCTTTCGCGCAAGACACATTAGCTGAGTCGCGCCCAGAGGCACTTGCCCGAGTCGACACTGATCTGGATTCGACAGACTTGACTTGATTTAGGTAAAATGGTTTTACCTTACCTCTGGACGAACTGGAGAAAGCTGTCAACCCAGTTCAGCCATCCAAGTAGAACAGTATCTACACTTCTGCTCCTTCGCGAACGGCTTCTGCTATGACGCAGTAGTCTACTAGATAGTCACATGTACGGTAGCGAGGAATGAAACCCCACGGGGATCTCTGGTGGCTGCGATCTAGTCTAACTTAGAGGCAATCTATGGGGAACCCAGATGTTTCCTGAGTGGGTCGTGCTCGGACCAGTGGATGGCTTCTGGTTGGGCGAGTCGGAGAAAAGGCGAAGGATCTTACCCAAGCCCGCATATGGTCAAGTGTGACCGCTAGCAGTAGCCTACAGACAATGTCAGCCTACTGGTGTCCAGCAGTAGGTACCATGTACAGACATGTGCATGTCAAGCGACGAGACAGCGACAGAGTGGTTCGGAAAGACTCAATGATACCTACTAAAGCGTACGCAGACTACATGTTTACTGATAACCTGTGCCATTCACTCCTCGACTGTGAAAGCTGTCATCTAGGCACGGGTCAGATAAGTAGGTAAGAGGGTGAACTTCAGCTTGCATCATGTGCCTTTTAATGAGTGGAGTTGGCCAGAGTTTTGGGGAACTGCCAAGAGAAATTCCCCAGACTTGGGAGGCACTGTTGGAGCTAGTATCCCTTTTTAGTATGGCAGGATGCAAGGGGTTCTTTTTCATGTGATAGCTGGTATACAAAGAATAATACTATGTATTCTCATGGCTTCACGTCGAGCGTAAAATACACCAGCAGATAATCAGACTCTACTCCTCATATTGCCATATAATGTATCCACGCAATATCTGGACGGGGCCTGGAAATGAGCCACAAGCTCTATACCTACCTACCTATGCAATTAAGGTTACTCCGTGACGGCTTCCCAACGGAAGCAGCACAGACCCTTCTCATTGACGAGATGGCACGTGGCCAAACATCTCGTCTTCGGCTGCTTTGCCGCCCTACCCCCGAGACCCGACTTGACATCTGGGAGTAGCTAGCTAGGTAATCGTGCCGTGCATTGTCGCGGTAGGTAGCATGCCGTAATAAGTGCAACAATCGTCCACCACAAAGACTTCTTCCTCCACGGATTCGGTTCTTCGTTTGGTGCCCCGACCCCGGCCTTACTACCTACTATCTGCATAAAACGTGGAAACTCCGACGTACTACTGGGACGATGAAACCACGCGAGATGCGCGTGGCTCACGTCTGTGGCGCTGGCCAGAGGCCCATGGTGTTACTTCAAAGTCAACCTCGAAACGCCAACTTTGGCCCTCGGGCGCTATGAGCTTTGCTTCAAAACAGATCATACTTCCGATGTGTCCCTCGCCACCCTTTACTACCTCGCCAGCAGCGTGGGGCTTGACCATGACCATGATAATAATAGTTTGTACTGCAACGAGAGAACCCATCTGCCCAATTTATTTCCCATGCCGGTAACACGGCGCAAACGCAACATGGCCATGCTGGGTACAATCTAGCAAATGATGAACAGATGTATAATACTTGTAAGCTAGGTTAGCCAATACTGCCCTACACTCAATCCATCCATTCATCTTCGAGAAGTTTCACTAATACCTGCCTCATTGGTCCACGAACTTGTCCTGATAGGTGTTGAAAATGCGATGTTGTGAGATAGTATCAACCGTCGTCGAACGCTTCAGACCCACCAATCACGAGATACTCGTCGTCATCCCCGAGAGGTACAAGCAGATACTGCTCACAGATCATCTAGTAGACTATATTGGTGACGGTAGTGGCGTGGGAAGCGACGGCAGCACTGGTTTCTCTTTCCAATCTGACTGAAATATAAAACTCGCGGATCCAGAGACTAACATGATAAAGGGAGTCTGGAGGAAGTGGCATGGTGGAAGTTACGCCCGCGTGGCGCCGGACCTCAGGTGGAGGCTTATCTGACAAGAAGAGAGGGACGTATATGTTAGAGAATCAGCATTAGCGAAAGGCGTTCGCACCCGAGCGCCATGACGAAAGATGGGATGGGCTGTTGTTGTTTTTGTTGATTGGGGGTGGGGGAGGGGGTGGGGGTGAGGGTTATTGATTCAAAGGGTCAAAATTTCTTTTAATTGTACAAATTGCATTGAGAATCGACACCTCATATGCTGAGGGACTGAGCGGTGAACGTTATTGTACAGACATTCTTCTTGGTTTTGGCTTCCTGGCCCCTTTGTCGGCCTTTTCCTGCCTGCTGTCTCCCAGGGTTGTAGCAGCACCTTGACGCCACCAAAAAGCCACCAGAATGAAGAGCCGAAAGTTCAGAATGATGTTACAAGCCCAAAAACAAATCCATTCCCCAATAACGCCCGCAGTGTTGATAAACCACAAACTCGACACCCTCTAAGCCTGTTTATTGTAACCCCCTATCCGGCTCCTTGTCTGCGATCTTGAACAGCGCAGGCAGAGCGCCGCCCCCATTCTCAGCACGCCCCTTGATCTCGCCCAACAGCCAATCCGTCAAACCAACCACGCGGGCGCCGACCCCTTTCTCCCAGTCGCCGCTTTCGTCGACATGCTCAATGGTGTGGCTGAGGATGCGGCCCTCCTTGTCGAACTCGAAGACAAAGAGGCCCGTGAAGGCCCTCTTCTCGTTGCTTGTCTGCGAGCCCCGCAGATGGGCGTCAAGGTTCTGCTCGCCTTGCTCGGTGAGACTGAGCCTGACGGCCCCACCGTCTCGGTCCCCACCCTCGCCGTCCTTGGAGGAAGCTGTCCGCCACTTCACCACGAGCTGCTCCCCGTAGGCGCCCGGCCGCCGCGGCGAGAAGTGCAGCGGCTGAGTGACCATGCGCTCCGAAAGAATCTCGAGACGCACGTTCCCCACGATCGGGACCCGGTTCCACGCGATGGGCGACGTCCAGAGCGCCGCTATATATGCGACCCTACCAGACACTGTGGGAAGATGCGGATGCGTCGAAGGGAAGAGATGGAGCGAGATGTTCGGCGAGAGGATCTCTTGCGGTAACGGTGACTCTAGCAGGGTCGGCAAGCGTTCTTGGAGAATGCGGAGAGCTGTGCGAAATACCAAATTGCCAGTCAGCTTGGCCCCAGAAGGTCACTGCAGAGGAGTACGTAGTATGAGAAAAGTTACTGACTTTTACCCAGCTGCACTTTTCGCTCGGTGTCCGGTCTCCTTGGATCGTACCGAGGGAACGATGAGGTAAACCATACTGGTGCTGCTGGAGCTCTCGCCGGCTGTGATGTGACTTGCCTGGGCAACTGGGCCCGCAGTGCTTTGGTCGACGTCGTCGAGGCGATCACGGAGAGAGGCATGGGTGTGGCATCGCTGGTGATCTGCGAGAGAGCGGCGACCCTCGGAGCTCTTGGGCTCAGAGCATGGCTCGATGCGCGCGCAACACTGAGACTGTTGCTTAGGGACATGAGTCCGGGGTCACAAGGCGACAATGCGAGCGGACATGAAATACGATTCAGTAAGGTGAAGAGAGACGTGAAAGATATAGCTGTGGCGACGACACGTTTGGTCCAGCTCTACAGCAGTATAGTGATTTGTATGCAGATGGAATTTGATGGTAATGTCAGTGAATTCGAGCTACACAATACAACTTGAAGGTATTGCGGTTTGTATGATGTAAGTGAATCACTTTTCTCCGTTAGGTACATATGTATGTAGCTATGCTAAAAATACATAGTAGTGGAAGGTATCTACATACATAATTTAAATGCAGTACTGTGGTATCAAAACACCTTTCACCCTTTGAACTTATTAACCTTTTAGTATACACAGTACCCAGGAAGACCCTTTACAGAAAACTCTGTCTCCCACAAGTCAATCATTTGTCTAGAAGTGGGATAAGTGTGAACGGACAACTGTATCAAGTGTGAATACCAGATAGGCAATAAAAATAAACTCCATGCTACTAGAAGTTGCATATTTACCCTCCTACAGATCTTTAGCATGTATGTGCAGTCTACCTACTAAGTACATGTAGCCTTTGCCCATATAATGCAGTACTAGGTACCTACATGTATAATATTTTGGGCCAGAAAGTCGACCAGATTCCACTTAATGGATGTTTTGAGGCCGGGCAGTTTGAAATACATGTACTTCTCATGATCCCTCTTTGTGTCTAACAGGCAGCCTTGTAGATGTGCTTGGTTCTGTGGTGTGAGACAGGATGCCTAAATGACCTAAATGGCAACAGACGTCTACATCATGTGAACACCTTCTAGCCTCCTACCTAACCACCTTACTGTCAATATACATCTTTGTCTCTCTGCCACGGAGCCACCTTGGTAGGTGCAGGGGCTGAAATTTGGTCATGGATGGCCATAGAATGTATATATAACTTGACACCGGTTGGTGACAGCCTGCCTACGCGGTTCACACTAAGGAAAGGTCATGTAAGCATCTGTACGGAGTACTACTTGAACTGATTCTGTAATTTTTGATGGAATGGAGGCGGCTAGATACTCAAAGTCCCTTACCTGTACATGTGTGCTGTGGCAGATACAGTATCAAAAGCCCTGTGCCACGTTCACTTATCTAGTGGGTCCATGTACCTAATTCCATCCATCTCCCTTCCATCCATTGGTTTGCGTGACCAGACCAGGCCGCCTGGCTCACCTGCCCCGGCCCTGACACTCTGACACTCTGACACTCGTTGACGTTCCGTGAACACTGTACAGCTTGTAGAAGCCTACCGATACCACCAACGCCAGTCTCGATTCTCCTTTCTACATCATCGTTTATGACAAGCAACACTCGGTTCTTGTCCGCTTTATCAGGATTCACATAACGTAGCGCCCTATTGTTCATTTGGCTATATCTGATCAAGCTGCCCTGCTGGCTCTAATCTGTGGTTTATCCACCCCTTAATCGCCTTCGCCTACTTTCTCCGCTGTGTACATCCATCAACCATCGCATCGTCGTCGTCACCATGAATCCTGAGTAGTATGTGCATCACCGACCTCGCCGGCGCTGACTCCTATCGAGTCACCCCTCACATATCTGGCCTTACTGACTGTCTCTGAATAGAGTTGACCCCTCGTTGACCCCTCGTTGCTCGTCGTCGATGCTTTCCCCGTGGGTGCTACCTTGGTGTCCCTCGCTTGCCAACCTACTTAAAATGCATTGTGATGTTGGCTTCTACGATCCTTCCCCCCATCTTCAGCATCGCTGGTTTCCCAATGGACACGGCCATATTTGCAAGAGACATAGTCGGTTCAAGAACATAAGCAACCATGTCGCACCTTCAACCGTACATACCCGGCCTTGAGCATTACAACGATCCGGACAAGGTTCGCCAAGTGTTGCGTACTCAGGCTAAGATGATGCCGGACATTGACAGATACGACTATCTCTTCAAGCTCCTCCTCATCGGAGATTCCGGTGTAGGAAAGTCTTGCCTGCTCCTTCGTTTCGCAGACGACACTTATACCGAGTCTTACATCTCCACAATCGGCGTCGACTTCGTATGTTCTCTCAGCTGTTGCGCTTCCAACCTGTTTCATGGCTGACAGGGTTATAGAAAATCCGAACCATCGAGCTTGATGGCAAGACGGTGAAGCTACAGATCGTAGGACATTCTCCCACCATTCTCCCACGCAAACCGAGGGGCTATTACCATTATAACTGACATCACACCCTCCTTCTAGTGGGATACGGCTGGGCAAGAGCGCTTCCGAACCATTACTTCATCTTACTACCGTGGCGCCCACGGTATCTGTGTCGTCTACGATGTGACCGACATGGACAGCTTCAACAACGTCAAGCAGTGGCTTCAGGAGATTGACCGCTACGCTACCGAGGGCGTCAATAAGTTGCTTGTCGGCAACAAGAGCGATATGTCTGACAAGAAGGTGGTCGAGTATACTGTGGCCAAGGTATGGGATGCTAAACCGCGTAGAAAATCTCTACCCCGTAGTACCTATCAGAGGCTAACTCAAGTGCTCAGGAATTCGCCGACAGCTTGGGTATCCCCTTCCTCGAGACGTCGGCTAAGAATGCCTCAAATGTCGAACAAGCATTCTTGACCATGGCCCGACAAATCAAGGAGCGGCAGGGCTCTCAGGCTACAGCCAACACCAAGCCCGGCGTCCAGGTTGGGCCTGGTCACAACGTGGCCAACCCGTCCAGTGGGGGATGCTGCTAAGCTCAAGTACTTTTCCATGATACCCTCGCGCAAACGTTCCCCGACATCCACGCAAGCCTTTGGGCTGTCTATGCCGGCATCGAGATAGTCGGGGCGGCACAGGTAGATTCGCGCGGGTCACGACGCTTTAGCTGCGAATCGCCACTACAAATCACCTGGACTACGGATAGATGAATCTCATCAACTCGAACCTGACTGGGGCGGCGAACCCTATGGAAATTCTACCATCGGGGGTTGTTTCATTAGGTTCTTGGCTTGTGCGATGGGGTTGATGGAGGTACTGGATGCGAGTTTCTTACCGTGATTCCTCGCCTCTGCGACTGCCATTGTAAACTAGTTTCCGACCGCTATCTCAGATGAAGATTCGTATTAGATCTGCCCGGCCACTCAATGATTCATAATGCTCTCTTCCAACGTGGGCAGGGAGTTTTCTATTGTCTGTATTTTGTCGGTATGCTGGTTGTGGTAGATGGATTCGGGGTTCCCGATAATTATTGCAAGCCTTCATTCGACAATATATCTCATTCGTTTTCAGTCGGGTTCGCTCGGCATGCGTCACTAGAGGGACGCTTTCAATATACGGAACTGCATATACTTTCTCGGCGTCTTGTCTGTGTGCTGATGCCGTTCAAATATTCTTACTATTAATACGATAGCGACCAGATGTCGCAATCCCTGAAGCAATGGACGGTGTAACATACAGGCCACCTACCAGCAAAGAAGGTACCTAACCTTACGTAGATGACTTTTGCACCTCGGTATCATACGTGCTGTGGTGTGTAACTCTATTAATGAATTAGGACGGTTGTGAAAAGTATTTGAAGCTGTGCCCTTATTTCTTGAGTGGGCACCTACTACCTATTAACCTAGTATGTACTTTTAAGTTGTAGGTAATAAAAGTAATACAATGGGAGGTTTGTACAGCTCCCAATCATGCCATGCCAGTACCTAGGTTTGACAGCTTGATGTTGAGATAGAGGGGGACAAACCTTGGTTTACCAAGTAATCAAGTTTGGCTGGTTGGCATGGCATCGCATCCTGTACAGTACGTGCCTTAGGTAAGTACTACAGAAGGGGTATCTGGATTCTGGACCATTAATCACAAGTAAGGTCCCTTCAATGCTAGCTGGAGTCTTATGACATAACGTACCTTAGTGGACACCACAGTATGCTGTACTTCCCTGCAAATATGTATGTATTAGCACAGCTGATACTTTAAATGCTGTCCAGCTGAAGCTGATTAAGCATATCGGCGCATCTCAACCGCATTTTTCTTATAATACTTGACAAAAAGTCCAGCTCTCCTGTCTCCCATCCGTTGTAATCATCATCAATCCATCCTCATCTTTTCATACCCAGAAAAATATTATCCCATACCAGCTTTACAGGCAACTGTATAACATTTGTTTGACGCGTCCCGATTTGACTACTTATACTTATGTCGCACCTACGGGCTGACTTCTCATGAGGCTCATGTCAGACCGCTAATCTTAGTCGGCTCGACATCCAGACTCACACAAGTTCATACATCTTCCAAGTACTAGGATCTCAGCTTGTTCGAGAGTCGACCGTCTGCTACTCCTGGCATTCAACGGGGAAATGGGTCGCTGTTAGTTATGTCCAGTGATCTATCTCTATGGTCGATCGACCTAAGACTCAGCACCTTCGACCACAAATCGGTGTCGCGCAATAATTCACCATTTCATCCCGTCAGCCATTGCCAAAGATGATGAACATGCCTTCCGAAAGGCAGCCACGCCCGGATTACCTGGAGGACATACCATTTCTGAGCAGCATCTCGCCGGCGATATTTGTCCCGACAGATAGAGACTTTACTCAACCTCTACCGCCATCCTCCGATGACCCCGAGGCTCGATTAAGGGAGAATCTCATGGAACTCGACCGACACAGCATGCTCGTCGAGGAAAACATGGTATGGATGTTTGCACGCGAGGCTGAACGGATCCGCCGCGCGGGCGCGGTGGAACGCGTTCATTACGATGAATACAAACGTCCCGTCTCAGAAGACCAAACGGGAAAGGCACCGATTCTGGCACTGGAGGAGAAGATCCTTCAGGAGGACGAGCGGACTGTGCTGAGATTGTTGGCCGACGAAAAGTACAGAGACTATCGTGATGCTGGCCGAAGCCGCGAGGAGCCGCGAGAGCGGTGGCAACGACATGCACCTGTGCCGCCACCGCCCCCGCCCCCGCCACAACAGCGGCCAGCAGGCCCCAGAGAGTTTGCGGATCTTGCTACCATGCGCAGCGAGATGGTCAAGGTAGACGTGGACGAGCTTCGACTATCGCCGCGCCAGGCAGCGTTGACACATATCTTGAACTTGGTTAAGTGGGCCTGGGACGAACAGTTAGAGGGCCATCGGGCGGCCGTCAACAAGGAAAAGGAAGAGCGCTGGGCAGAGTACCATCGCCAGACGAGGGCAAAGCCCTCCCCCCTTGCTACGACCGGACCGTCTGCTTCTATCTCGCCAACCACCACGGCAGCGCCCTCAGCCTCATCACGAACGATTACTTGGAAAGGTGGTGATGCGATGGATTTGGACTGATGAGCCTCAGAATATTCTTGTTAGCGTTTGTACGTTATTGTTGGCGTTGAATACGGGCAGGTCTGTGACAGAACTTTGAAACGCTTGAGAGGCACTTTAATCTAGCAGTGTTCGATTAGCGAAATTGTGACACTGAATGTCGAACTTGACTTGAGTGGTACTGAAAACAAGGCTGGTTATATATGCATGTTCTCGCTTTGTGGTCAAAAGACGCCGCGACGTATTGTGCCCTATGCTGTCGTATTTGACTCCGGGACTTTCTCTATGTTTGTCCCCGAAGAGTTACTGTTTCGTTCCCACGGCTTCAATGGCGCCGGCATAGTCCCCCGGGTGGAAACGGTCGGATCGTCAATGACTGTGTCTGGAATCTCCCGAATGCCCGGAATCTTCTGGCCAGTCTGCAAAAACATGACAATCTCTTCAAACTTTTTGGGATACGGTAAAGTGTCTTTGCCATCGCTCGCCGGTGCTGCGTTTCTTGGTACGAAGAGCTCAGCTTTGGGGGCTTCCCGTTGCCAGCTAGGAACTGATGGATCCACCACCGGCTCGGGCGGCGGCTGGTACGGAGGGTATCCATACGCGCCGTGGAGGATGGCCAGTCTCCTCTCTTCTGGCGGTATCTGGTTGTCCGTCAGCAGCAGCCCCTGGCGGGTTGTGTAGAGCGAGGGGCGCTTGTGACAAGCCCCCTGAAAACATACCTGTGCCGCGATCTCCTGAGCTAAGTGCTGATCTGAGAAAAGTCTTGGTGGTTTGCCTCCGGTATCGGCAAGCCATTGCTGGTACGCTTCTTTGTCGATGCTAATCTTTATCCGCTCTGCGAATCTCTCGACGCGCAACTGGAGCGCCACCTCGGCCAGAGATGGGCCTTGGGGTTCAACGTCATATAACGCACCACTTAAATTGCGCTTTTGCAACATGTTAGGTTAGTTCTGATGTAGCCGCCATCGCAAGTTAATCTGGACATGTACTCTGCCGGGCTACTCACGTGGAATATTGGGTCGGCCGGCCACGGATATGTATCGAATGCTCTGAATGCCACTTCAGGCGACTCGGCGGCGCGGCGCTGAATGTCTGCCACCCTGTCCGCGGCTTGCGGAGCAGTCATCTCGACTTCTTACCAAGCCGATCGTATGTTTCAATCTTTGTAATTGATGTCTTCGAGCTGGTAGGAATCCGTGGGAGGTGGTATAATTCCAGCTATCGAGTCTATATCTAAGTAATGTATGTAGTCGTATGACTGGGTCGTGGTTTCTAAGATGAAGTTTCAAGGTAGAATGGAGATGTAGTCAAATCCTTGGACTACAGCTGTAGATGCTCGACGTCAAGATAGACATAGCCCTATTAACATTTGTGCCAACCTATTAACCTACTACAAGTAGTAGTAGAATGCAAGTCCCGAAACGCAGCACCCTGGCATACCTCCTAGATCTACTAAACAGAGCAAATGGAAGCGGAGCATATTTACCTTTCCGAGGCAACTACTGCACCGTCGGTACAAATTGGGTGTACTGTGTACAACAGTACACAGTACACTGAGAGCAGTACTGTTGTACATCATGTTCCTGCCAGTTTATCCCACCTGCCTCTTGTGTATTTTGTAGCACTACGAAGTACCTACATATGTAGTACAGCTAGCAAGTTAGCAACACCGGGACTGTGAGACTTTACTCTGAGATTAAACGAGGGACTGAATAGCAAAGCATCGCCACTACCAAGCATTTGATCCACTGTTCGTTCGTACTACCAAGTATCCAGCCCCTGTCTCCTGGTTCTTATTTAAACTCTTCATTTATCCTGTCACAACTCCGAGCTGAAGTCCGGCACAACCACTGCGCCAACGCCTGCTCCACGTTGGCGACCGAACATTGTCCCAAATGCGTCGCGTAGCCCTCAAATCCATCCGGACGATCTGTCAACATCCTGTCCGAGGCTTACAGCGGACCGCCCGCCCCCGGCACATCGTTGAGCACCCCAACCTCACCCTTGCTCGACTATCCTCTTCGAGATCCAAGTATGACTTGAGCCAGTCGCTCCGGTCCTCCATGTATTTCCGCCGCTTTTCGGTCGCTTTGCTATCGAGCCTGGTCGGCTACGGCGCTTGGTACACGTACAAGGGCAATACTTTGGATCAAACCTTTGGAAGGGCGTTGACCACCTCGTCAACCCAATCTGCAGGCGACGCTGTGCCTACGAGAAATGTGCTGGTAGTCGGCCCGGATGAGCTGCATACCGGCACCTACGTTGGCGAGGGTCCTATTTCGAAAGATATGCAAGGCGGCGGAAGGAACGTCTTGGAGATGCTCACGCCCGATCAAGCCACGGAGAAGCTGCGCCAAAACGAGTCTTCCTTCATGGTCAACAGAGGACAAGGCGTCATGAGATACGACATTGTGCAATTGCCCAGCAACAACCCGATTGAAGATGACCACGCCGAGAAGATCGTACAATACCCTTCGCCCTTGGATAAGACCATGAGCGATTGGATGTTTTGGGGCGTTTTCGACGGCCATGCGTATGTTCTGCCGCACTTATGCTCCCCCTTTAACCTTTTCAGGTTAATCTTGTCTCCTGAAAGCTGACATTTCCCTTATTAGAGGATGGACTACTTCTGCGAAGCTACGACAGACGCTGATCAATTACGTTGGTCAAGAACTAAACAACACGTATAGTGCCGCTGCGCTTTCAGGCACGACACCGTCTCCCGAGGCTATTGATAATGCCATGAAGACTGGCTTCACGCGCTTAGACAATGACATCGTTTATTCTAGCGTGCAGAAGGTTCTCCAGTCCAATTCCAAGAGAGTGGCAGCCGAGCTGCTAGGTCCCGCCTTGTCGGGATCGTGCGCTCTACTCTCGTTCTACGATAGCCGTTCCAAGACGCTTCGCGTCGCCTGTACAGGCGATTCCCGTGCCGTGCTCGGTAGGCGAAGCAGCTCCGGTAAATGGACGGCTACAGCTCTTTCAGAAGACCAGACTGGCAGCAATCCGAACGAAGTGGCTCGTATGCGCAAGGCCCACCCCGGCGAGGACCGGGTTATCCACCACGGCCGTGTCCTAGGCGGCTTGGAACCCACGAGAGCCTTTGGTGATGCTAGTTACAAATGGACTCGGGATGTTTCTGACCGGCTAAGAGCTTCGTTCTTTGGCCGGTCGGCTTCGCCACACTTGAAAACCCCTCCTTACGTGACAGCCGAGCCCGTCGTTACCACTACCAAGATCAACCCCGAGAAGGGTGATTTCCTGGTCATGGCCACCGATGGGTTATGGGAAATGCTGACAAACGAGGAGGTTGTGGGCCTTGTGGGCAAGTGGATCGAATCACAAGCCTCGGAGCAGAACAAGTCACAGTTGGGCTCGGTATGGTCCAAGATCTTCGGTTCTAGCCAGACACTGCCCGTCGAGGCCGGGCAGGGTGAAGGAGCTGGTGGCCAGAAGACGCCCATTCGTGTTCGGCAATGGGGCATCTCACCGAACGAGGAGCGCTTTCTTGTCAAAGACAAGAATGTTGCCACGCATCTGATCCGTAACGCGTTGGGCGGAAAGAACGAAGAGCAGGTCTGCGCTTTGTTGACTCTTGTTGCGCCCTTTTCCAGGAGATACCGGTAAGGCAATCTGATTTGAAGGCGGGGGCCAACTCTTTGCATAACTGACAGGTTTACAGGGATGACCTGACAGTCCAGGTCGTCTTCTTCGGCAACGGAGAAGGCAAGGGCAATATCGTGGTCAATGAAGAGGCTTCAAACCTGCCTCCTCCGGCTCCTCCGCAGGCCAAATTATGAGACATCGAATGCTTGACTCCAAGGCTCCTATGCCTTGCTCATACTCAGGAAATCGATCGGTCGGCACTGACAGGGAAGAAGAAACGTTTTGTATTACAGCTTGTATGGTATAGAAACCAGCTGGGCGCGGCGTTCTCGGGTGGGATGGGGACTTGGCCAGGTATGCATGAGAACTTGAGTTTCCCCTTGTTTTTATACAGAGCAAAATAATATAGAGAGCGCTCATCGAATCAAAGAGGATTTTGTTTTTGGGATGCCCATCTGCTTCCTTGAATCATGTGATCTATGATGAAGAAAAATGCCTCTGAAGTCAAAAGTCGGTTGTAGTTCTTGGAAGCCCCTCCTGTCTCCTCCCACTTATGCGGGAGGCTAGGTGAGGCAGGCAGGCAGCGAGGGAAATGTTATCCAAATAGATGGATACTGAGGGCGATTAAAGATTGCCATAATGAGGCGCAAGCCCTATAATATGGCACGTAAGCAGCTTTCATGTTTAGGGAAGCAGTGGAGGGTTAGATGTGTGGAAAAAAGAACCGAACACGGATTCTTTTCCCATCAGCAAGCAGCATAACACAATCACGTCCCCTTTATAAGTACTTATGGACTCCCGACAGCTTTTCACACCGTGCCTACATGTAACCTTAGGTGTCATAGATGAGTGTTATTAGTCCGTGGACCTTGCATCTTGACCTTGGTAAATCTCTCCAGGTACGGACTCCGGACGTCAATGAAAACGGTTGGGACGAAACATTGCTGTCGGTGAAAAGCGGTGTTGGGAACGCATCGTGAGAATGATATACTATATAACCTAGAATATTTAGCTACTGGTTAAAAAGGATGCAAACTCAAATGCACAGCTTTGCACATACGCTGGACAGACACTATCCAAAAACCATGATACCTCTTCAAATCTATATTTAAGACGAAAACAAACGTAAACGCCGATCCTATGCAGTCAAGTGTCGTTTTCTTCACATTATCCATCCTTCAAGATGCCGAATCTCCAGAGATCCCCTTCCCCTTCCCCGCATCAATCAACAGTGCGAGTATCTCAGAGCCGAATATTCAGGTCCATACACTCAATCCTCCATTCTCTCCTGCCAAGCAGACTCCTTAGCCACTCAACGCCCAACCCGGTCCATTCTTGCCTTTTGCGCGCGATCTCGTCAGCGGCTATGCTGCCCAGCGCGCTGGCGGTCGTGTTCAGAGTCTCGAGCGTAGTTCCATTCAGAAAGCCGTCGCTGCCCGTCTTGTTGGCGGCGACGGCGGCGGCGGCGGCGCAGCTCGTGGTGGCGTTCGCCGCATAGTACGTATCTATCCAGGACTCGAAGGCGGCCGAGGTCATGCGCGGCGCAAACCAGTCGCTGCCGAACTCGAAGAAGCAGCGGTCGGACCAGTAGCACGACGTGACGAACAGGACGAGGAGCAGGATCGAGCAGTAGACGCACGGCCGGTTCAGCGCGTACGTGCAGACGAAGAAGAGGAATATGAAGGCCGGCGAGGCGTTGGCGGGGATGAAGAGGAGGGGGATCCAGCTAAAGAACAGGCACGGTTTCAGTCATTCGGTGTTTTTCTTTTTCGCACGGCATCTTTTGTAACATATCATCATCATCGGGTTGCAGTGTGATGAGCAGTAAAATAGTGTAGAGCTGGCTTACCTCCGTAAACAGAACATGGTTTGTGTGCTTACGACGGCCCACTGTAGATTACTCGAAGGCTCAGGAATGTTTGTTGGTTTCGCGTTGATTTCACGTATCTTGGTGACCAACAGATTCAAGCTCGGGAGGCTCAAGGCAGTGGATGAATGTCACAGAATCAAAGTATTAAAGAACAGGGAGAATTAACCTGACAGGAGCCAACAAAGTTGAAGTATATGGACAGAAAGAAGTAAATGCGATTTGGTCAGAAATAAATAAGAGTATAAAATTAATACCTATAATCAAGTTAGGCAAGAGTGGTGAAGGAAGGTGTCACCGAGTGTCTGAGGTCGAGAAATGTCGAGTATCGAGTGTCATACCCGTCAAGGCACCAGACTTTGTCCAACAGGGTAACTTAGGTACTGCTGTGTAAGTAATCGAACTTGAAGCCAAAGTGGACAAGGCGATGCAATAAGACGGGATACGACTCCACCATGCTTAGCAAGAAATCAAATCCGATCGATACAGTTTGGGTTCTTACTGTGTTAAGACAGTTGGACAATAACACTGTGCAAATACACTGTCGTTGGCATGGAAATAGGTAATGTACCTACCGCCTTTAGAACACAGAGGTACCCACACAGAGGTCAGCCCACTACATGTAGGTACCTGTCGACAGCAGTAGGAGATGCTTGCATCTTGATTAGAAGGCTGGTACGTATGTATGTACTTACTACAAAGCAGTGTATTATTCTGTGCTGGTAGCAATGTTTGTTGTTGATTTCTCTTCGTTCAGTAAAAGTAGTATGGAGATTTGAGGTACCTGAGTTATGTACATAGGGCAGGCAAGGTGGCAGGCGCGCACGTCCTCGATATATTTTCTTCCAACCTACACCTGATTTGGCTGCGCCAGCTCACACCTGCATGGGCTGCATGACCGCCCAACCACCAACCAGACAACAACCTAAAGTTAGTTGAGCTTTCACCAACAGGGAGTTTTCTCCTCGGTCCTCCTGCCTTTTGTCATTCTCTCTGTCCTCGCACACCAACATCTCTTCTACTGTAAAATATAAGTGATCTTGCCGTGTCAGGCCAAAAGGGAGCCGTTTTCCCATCCTCATTCCCATACATTACAACAAGTTGCGTTGGACCGATTGTCATTCCACTTTTCGTGTATCAGTACAGCAGTACCTATTACCTCTATTTCTGGCCAACCGGCAGGAGCGCTTCTGCAGTGCAAAGGGCTGAAGTGCTGAGTCACCCCCACTGCTGTCACCTGCCGTGCCCACGCATCAGTTGCCGTGAAGTCGGCGAGGCTGGAGAAAGCTAAGGTACCTAGGTACCTAGAACAAAAGTCGCGCGCGCCTATCAGTTGGTTTGGTTGTCAAATTCTCTTTCCTCTTTTCCTGAGCCTACAAGTACCGTCCTTGTTGACCGCCCACCCGTGGCTTTCCACATCGTTCGAGCGTACGTGTGCTCCGTCGTTCTGTTGCGTTTGGTGCGTTTGGTTCTCGTCGGTATTCGTTTACTGTCTGTCTGTCCTCGTCTCGCCTTGGGGTTCCGTCAGGTATTACGGCACCATCGGCACTAGTTTCAGTTTCAGAACAAGAATTACATACTTACCTACCTACCGCACCTGCAGCCAGCTACACTACGGGTAGGTAGGTGTTGTGTGGGTCCGCTGGCTCACGTTCTCACCATGGCAAGCTACAATAATTTGAACCCACCAGGTGGCAACGAACAAAACATCCACCTGCAGACCATGTACGCCCGTTTGCAAGCCGCTCGAAACGCACAGTCTGAAGACTCCGCTGCCGCACAAGATCTGCTCTCGCGTTTCCATTCCTACAACCAGGCAAACAACCCGCATGACTACTATGGTCAATCCGCCCCCGAATCGCCTGTAGACGAAGACTACCCTCTTCCTGCTGCGCCGACACCGCCATCCGCCTCCTTTGGTCATTCCCATCGTCCTCTCGGTGTCATCGGCAGCGGCCTGCCCCCAGTTGGTACCATGGCTTCCAATCCCGCCAGCAATCCCGACCAGAGTACCAGCTTGTTGAACTTGCTCAAGTTCAGCGGTCCGCAGGGTCAAAATTCTCAAGCCAACTCTCAGGCCTCGCCTACTGGCAGTTCCAATGCCCTGTCGTTCGGATCACTGCCGAGCCATCATACGCATTCCAACAACCCCCCACTGCTTCACGCACCTATTCCCATGCCTGCTGACCCCCAGGGATTGCTTGCTACTCTTATGAAGGGAAACATGCAGAACGAGGCATCCTCTCCGAGAGTAGAGCACCAGCAGCCAGATGCCCGCGAGTCGTGGAATATGGGCCCCCCTGTCAACACGCAAGAGTACCTGCTGAACCTGTTGCAACGGCCGAAACCGGCTCAGGCCGACCACCCGTCGCCAAATGCATCGTCGCAGCCGGCCACCTTGACGCCTCAGTCGGCTAACGACTCCGCGGCTGACCATTATAGAGACTATGCACCTAGACAACCCCAGCTGGAGCATGCCTCTCACGAGACTACCCCTCTGCCTCACGCATACGCGTCGCCTCAGGCTAGACATGACTACCAATCGCCATCTTCGCAACATAGTCAGGATGCAGCCCGCAAGTCGGGCAGGTTTGACTACGTGAACCCCTTTGATGAGCTGGCCGCCGCCCAGGGCGAAGCCTCGCAGTCGTCCACCCCTGGCGCCGCGCATGCCAAAATGCCGACGGAGCTCCCGGGGCCCACCGCGGTCAAAGCGGTGCACCACTCGGGAACTAGCGCAATCTCTTCTCCGGGCAACGCTTCGGACCAGAAGCGACAGTCTGTCTACCACAGCCCGATGATAAACAAAGAAGCTTCTTCTCGGCCTATGTCTGAGCGCTACCCTTCGGATTACGCACATAGCCATGATTCCAACTTTGCGACCGCTACTCACTCCGATCACCGTTACGATCATGGGCACGGGCATGGTCATGATTATGAGCGCAGGCCACCACGAGAGACGGTTTCTGAAGCGATTGAAGACCTGGCGGAGAAGGTTGATTTGGAAGCTCAAGAAGCTCTTGCACGAGCTGAGCAAGACGAGGAGGTACCAAACCGCATCGTAGCAGGTCTTGAAAATGTGGTGAATGCCCGGACTGACGCCGAGTTTCAGGAAGCGGCCGAGGCGGCAGCTAGAGACCTCAGTAAGGAACTGGACAAAGAAGAGAACGCCGAGGTACTCGAAGTTGAGTACTCGCCTCCTGTCGCGCAGGCCATCCGCGATATTGTTGATGATGTCGCCCATGGCCACGTGGCTGATAGCTGGGAAAGTGCCGAGGCTGAGGCCGACGAGATTGTCGTAATCGAGGAGGCGCCCACGCCCGTCAAGGTGTACAATTTCCCTATGAAGCCATGGATTTCTATCACGATCCTGGATTCGTTCAACGAGCCTCGCCCTCAATTCCGAGACGAGGTCATACTGGACATTGCGAGACTGAAGAAGGACTTTGACCAGATCGACAGAAATCTCGTAGCAGCTACAGAATCGTACATTGCTTATGGCATGTCCAAGGCAGGTGGTCTACGCGTCATTCGCCAGGAGGATGGCAAGGACGCAAAGCTGTTCACCGACACCAAGGACCGCGTTTTCAACGTTGCTGTTTCATACACGTCCGACGATGGCGACATGCCCGCGGAGGAATCGATCATTGGTACTGGTATTAGTGGGACCGTGTACTATATCCAGATTCGAAGCGGAGGCAAGGATCACCTTGATGAGCCCCATCCCGAACAGTACGGCTTTGCTCTCCCACCGGCGAGCTCGCAAGACGGGGACGCGCCAGGCGGCGTGTTGAAGACACGGGCCCGGACGTCGGCCACCCACCCGGAGTACTTCGCTGTCGGCCGCGGTAAGACGATCAACATCATCTGGCCTGCCGTCGTCATGCAGAAGAACATCTTCAAGCCTGGGCACGACCGTCTTGTCGATACCGAACGACTTGCCAAGGAATGCTCTCTCCGCATCAACACGGGGAAGGCGGGCAAGGACTTCACCTTCAGCCAGGACGATACGGTGATTGTGTCGCTAGACAAGTCTGGGCGGGTCAAGTTCTGGGACGTACGGGACCTCACAGCAGTTGATATGGACTCTGATGTGCGCCACCCCATGCCGGCCCATACGTCGCTTGAAATCAAGGAACCTTTGATGACGCTCAATACCACGCCCGAGGGCGAGAAAGCGTGGCCAACCTCTGTGTTATTGCTGGATAAGCAACGGCCTTACCAGAAGCGTTGTGCTCTGCGCTACATGATTGTGGGCATGAAACAGAACCATACTCTGCAGCTGTGGGATCTCGCTCTCGGCAAGCCAGTTCAGGAGTTCAACCTACCGCACAGCAAGGAGTCGGATGCGGTTTGCAGCGTCAACTACCAGCCTGCCACCGGCATGATCGTCGTCGGCCATCCTACGCGCAACTCGGTGTATTTCCTCCATCTGTCGGCGCCGAAATACACCGTCAAGGGACTGTCCCAGGTTGAGTACATACAGAAACTGGTAGCCAAGGATTCCTCCATCCCGGATCCCGATTCGACCGCCGTCATTAGTGGTGTACGGGAATATTCGTTGTCAAATAAGGGATTGCTTCGAAGCTTGGATATGTTGGAAAACCCGGCCTGTGCGTCCTCGAGCGAGGAGCAGTCGCTCTTCGACCTCTATGCCATGCACTCCAAAGGCGTGACTGCCGTTACGGTGAAGCAGTCGGACCTGGGCTGGTCCAAGGACAACAAGGTGCTAAACTCCGTGGATGCCATCGAGGCTGGTCTCGTCAAGATATCGAAGTTGAAGGAGTTGCCGAGCACGGTCATCCCGGAGCCCGTCGCGGCAGAGGAGGCCGCCCCACCGATCAAGATCGCTACCCGGCCCCCTGCCAAGGATGCCGCATCTCTTGCTCCTCACCAAGACGGACCAAAGCGTGGCGGTGAGTCGAGCGGGCCACACCTGGTCAACGAGCGCAAGGAGTCGGACCTTCCCGTCACGCCGATCAATCAGCTCGATAAGACAGAGAAGAAAGCTCGGAAGAAGAGGGAGAAGGCGGCGGCTGCTGCGGTTGCGGCTGCGGCTGCTGAAAAGCTCGCGGCAGATCATTCTCAGGCTGCTGTTGGTGGCAGCTCACCCCGTGCCGATGCCAAGCAGCTCGAGGCTAAAGCGGGTGCTTCCTCGTCTCAGTCGGGAATGTCGGCCGAGTCTGTCCAGGCCGCTGTGAAGCAGATTTCGTTTGGTGTCGGCGATAAACTCACGGCGCTTATCTCGCACGAGCTCAAAGACCATCGGAGCCGGGTGGAATCGGAATTTCGCACCAAGGCCGACACGTTTGCCCGGAGCCAGAAAGAACTGCTGGAACTCGTGTCCACCGTGCTCAACGAGAACATCCAGGCTGTTCTTTCCCGCACCATCACTGACCAGTTTGAGGACACGGTTGTGCCTCATCTGAGCAACCTGATCACGAAGACGATAGAGACCCAGATCGACTCTAAGATTGGCGGTAAGGTGTCTCACTCGATCCAGAACCAGATGCAGAAGACGCTCCCCAACGCCGTCTCGCAGGCGCTGCAGAAGGCCGACCTCACCAAGTCCATCACCGAGAAGCTCGTCTCGAGCGTGGCCATAGATATGGAGGAGTCGTTCCGGGAGACGCTGGTGACAACCATCACGCCCATCTTCAGCGACATGGCCTTGTCCGCCTCGCGTTCGATGGCCCAAGACGTGCAGCGCAGAACTGCAGAGCAGATCAAGGAGTTCGAGCAGCGCCATATTGCCGACGTCCAGAAGATCGACCAGCTCACAGCCATCGTGTCCAAGCTGTCCGACACGGTGGGCGAGATGGCCCTGGCCCAGACGCAATTCCAGGACCGCCTTCTGCAGATGCAGCTCCGCAGCTCGCAGACGCAGCAGGATCGCGCCCCTCCGGCCCAGTCTCTGCCTTCGCATGCCGCCCAAGCTGTGCAGAGCCAAGGCCCGTCCTACGGGAGCCCGTCGGCAACGTCGAGCAATCACGGCAACCAGCTCGTCCCATATCCTGGCAGCTCCCATTCCAATGCCAAGGACGGCGAGCTCCAGCACCTGATCAGCAATGTCGCTTCGTTCATGGAGAGGGGCGAGTATGAGACAGGCCTAGTGCGTTGGATCCAGCTGCCGCGGCAGCACGAAATCTTTGACGAATACATTGTCAAGTTCGACCCTCAGATGATGCGAGACATGCCGGCCCTCGTGTCCCTCTCGGTTGCCTCGGTGATTGCCGAGCAACTCGACGGGCCCCGGCTCCGCGAGAGAGTCAACTGGATTGAGATTGTCCTGGCCAGCCTGCACGCCAGTCTCCCACAAGTCACGGTTTGTAGCCACCCATTACCCGCCGATGACCCGCGAGTTAACACCCTGCAGGATCCGGCAGTACGGGATGTGGTCCCCAAGATCATGGGCACCTTCCTCGAGCGCGTGGAAAAGCTCTTCATGCGCATCAGCAGCCGTGCCCCGACTGATCCCATCCTCCCCCATCTCTCCAATATGACTCACATGGCGACCCGAATCCAAGCCTTCGCTCGTAGCTCGATGTACTAAGGGCGATGACACACGGAGCCCAGCAGGTACATGTCATGCAGCAGCAGCGTGTGGACGGTGGGGCATGGGCCCGTCGAAGACTTGTGGCTCGCCGTCCCTTGGGCTTGTTGGTGGTGTGTCTGTGGCAGACAGCAGAGACGGCTCTTGCCCCACTACTAACTAGGTTGAGGCCAGGACGTCTGGCTTTCTCACCCTCGAGCCAACAATCACTGCCAGTGCCCTTGTCACATGGCCTGTCACCACGGATCGGCGACCGGTCTGTCTTTTCCCACTGGAAAGTATGGAAAGTATTCTCTTACGAATGATAATGTCTCATGGCTGGGTTTCATAGTACGGCATATCAACGGGATGGTGGATTAGGCATAATATCAGAGTTTCGGTTCTTCTTCTTTCCTAAAAAAGGGAAGTTCCCCTTGCCTCTAACATTGTTGTCGGCTTTTGGGCGCAACCTTCAATCCTCTCGGATCGATGTAATTCACTGCATAGCTTGCATTTGCAAAACTTTCTTGCACATAGATAGCTCAGGACAGGACAGCACTGGCTCCTCTTATTTTAACGGGAAAAAATGTAACCGGTTGCAACGATAAGATAATAATGACGGCCATGAAGTCTTGCTGTTTTCCTCCCCTCGTCCTTGGTTCGCTTATTAGCATGCTGCTTCCTGTCTTGTCCTCCCAGTGAAGATACCGTAGCTTTTTCAAACAGGAATACTTTGAACCTAAACTACCCTAGATAATAGGGAAAGAAGCGAAGAAAAGTTGTCACAGAGGAAATCTTCTAGATGCATCGACCAGTACTGCAAATCTCTTAGTAATTAATACGTTTATAATCTATATAAATAACTGCTCCATGTATACACACTCCGTTACTAAGTGACCAAACATAAAATAGTCTTGTAATCGTAACACAACTTATCCCTCGATTAAAATAAGAAGATGCATCATTTCTTTTAGAAAAGACCAACAACCTACTATCCCAGACTGTCCGGTTCGACTTTACTGTCTACACTACGGAAACTTGAACGCTGACAACCAAAACTAGGCCCAAAAAAACACCTCCGACAAAATTGGTAATCATAAATCCGCCCGCTCTTGCCCAATTCAAAGATCGAGGGCAGACCGTTCTGTTCTTCTGCGCCGCTATGACGAGTTCTCCCTTCGCAAACACCGCTGAACGCCCTGCCGTACTGGCCTATATGTCGCACAGGCAAAATAGCAACCCATAAAGGTACGAGGGAACTTGTAGGAAATGGGGGAGGTGTTGTGTGTCAGCAGAGGCGACACACTCTCCCAATACTTGAAGGCAGACTACTGCGCCAGGTTTTCAAGGGCATGGCGCACACTGCTGCTTATCTCTCGCGGATTGGCGAGGAGACGAAATAGGATTCTGGTAATGGGAAGGAGAGAGCGAACGCCGCTCCAAAGCATAGAGCTGAGGACGAGCACCAGAATTGGTATCTGCAACACCGTTAGCCACATTCTTTGCCTATATTTCATAACGAGCAGTCCTTACCCAGACAAACCACAACATCTTATCACTGCTGCCAGCCTTGAGTCTCTGGGCGTGCGCTCTTTGGAAAGTCTCCCGCTGTTCCTTAGTGATGAGGTGCTTGCGCCCGATTTGGAGGAGTTCGGGCGTCTGCTCGGCGCGTGAGGACTCCGAGGCGTCTGAGCCTTGACCTTGGTCGAACAAGGCAGCGCATTTGGCGTCGGCCTCGAAATCAGCTGCGGCTCGCATAGCCGATGTCTGCTTCGTGTCGAATGATTCCGAAGATTCCTGGGGGTATATGTCTTCGTAGGCTGGCGGAGGGGAGTCTTGTTTGCTGAAGAAGGGGAACACGCCCCATTTATTCCCGTTCTGGTCCGACGGTGACCCTGGCGGCGACTCGGGTCGTTGGCCGCGCATGCTGGGAACAAGCGAGGTGATGCGTTGCATCACCGGGGCCGAATGCAGGTAAGTTTGGTAGTCGGGTAACACAGGCATAGGCGGGAGGTTCGGCATCTGGGGCATCTGGGGCATCTGGGGCATTTGCGGCATGTTGGGCATCTGGAACTGGGGAAGGTTTTGAAGGTGCATCGCCATGATGTTCTGGAACTGATGCAACTGGGTGGCCACCTGCTCTCTGATGGCCGCCATTGTAGCGCTCGGCGAAGCCGGACGCTCGTCTGCCACATCCATCGCATGTGTTCGGGCTTTAGACCGGCCGCCGCTAAACGCGCCGTCAAAGTTGGTCCTCTTCGTCTTGAGCCAACCACCGTTCCTACCCGCACTCTCACCCGCATCCTCGCCCGCACCCTCGCCCTCGCCCTCGCCCTCGCCCTCGTCCTCGGTAGTGACATCTTCTGACGACTCTCCGGTCGTCTCTTCCTCTGGACTGGTCTCGCCTACCGATATCTCTGGCCGGCCTATTGTGCTCGCAGTGGGCCTTGCCCAGTAGGACTGCAGAGGAGTCGGACTAGCCACCCCCCCGTGCAGAGCTTCGACGACAGAACGTGAGTTGGCGACATCCACAGGGGTGAGCCCCGAGAGGGATTTGATATTGGGGTCAGCTCCATTTGCCAGCAGCGAGCGTACTATATCCACTCGGTTGTTGATCGCTGCCATATGCAGTGGGGTGAAACCGCCGTTATCGCAGATGTTGGCGTTTGCGCTGCGGGACAGCAAGCCGGCGACCAGGCGGGAAAACCCGAGAGAACACGCTAGGTGGAGCATGGTATGCCCGTTCTTCTTCCGCAAGTTGACGTCGGTCTGTCCTTTGTACGACGCTTCGAAGTCTACAAGCTCAAGGATCCGAAGCACGCTCTTCTCGACGGCTTCTCCGGACTCGAGGCTGAACCTGCCAAAGTTATTGCCGTTGCTGCCAGGAGAAGTCTGGTGGTGTGAATCAGACGTGGCCGCCTGGCCATATATGATGGACTTGGCGAAGTCGGCAGTATCGCTCAGGTTCCGACCGGCTTTGTTGGCCAAGACCGCCAGCGCTGTCCGGATAAGTCGATCTTCGTCGTCGTCTATGTACTTGAAGACAGGGGTCTGTTGGAATCCCATTTGTTGAAACCCGTGCCGCCTTCCAGCCTGGCTGACAGTGACTGACACAGGTCCTGCCGCAGGTGATGGAGGCAGCATGCATACCAGGGATGTCTCCCCCCAGAATGTGGTAGTTGTGGCTTTGTGTGGTCCAAAATAGACCTCCAAGCCATCGTTTGTGAAATTCCGTCCGAGCACGGTAATCTCTACGCCACCGGATTTCGGTCCCTCGCTGGGGATGATCCGGAGTATAGTAGGCTTCGGCGTTGCAGACCCTGAAAAGAGATCCTGAGTTCGCTGAGATTGCTGCAGCGCCTGGAGCTCAGTCCGCAGTTGACCCGGACTTGGGGCGCGGCTGGGATGTGCAGAGGCCGGAGCTGAGAACAGTTGACTGACTGACATATCCAAGTTCATCCCTCGGTTGTTCACCGTCGGCAGCATATATGCGTCGACTAGCATGTTATTTGGAGTTCCTGCTTCCCCTATCCCGGCGCGAGGCCCGCCATTGACAAGGGTTTGGTCCATGTGATCTCCATTTGCTGGAAATTGTGTGGCATTTGGCGAGAACGGCGAGTTGCCCGTAGAGAATGCAGAAGATTCATTTGGATTGTTCGAAGGCACCGAGGAAGTGTGCTGGCCTGCTCCCGCGCCTGTCAAAGCCAGGCCGTTGCGTAGCTTGGCTCCAACACTGGCCTTTCTCTTCCTGCTACCGGGGCCTTGAGGACTAACAGGGGGATTTTGCAACAAGGACTTGTGCGGGCTTGCGGTTGTTAATGCACTTGGCGACATGCTTGCTGACGGGCTTACTCGGAAGCCGAATGGGTTCGGGCCCTGACCTTGCAAGTCGGATGTGGAATGCAGTTGACGGAAAGGCAATGATGAAACTTCCATGGCATTTGGTTGGAATCCTATGGGCGCTTGCGCGCCCATCGGATGGATTGGCGGGGGATGCGTGGACATCGGGGGATGCGTGGACATCGGGGGATGCGTGGACATCGGATGTGGTATTCCCAGCTGGGCCGGGCTCGGTGCTCCGCTGGTGGTGACCGACGGTTGCTGAGAATGAGGAGGTAGCGGCTGCGATGGATGCTGCATTTGAAGCTGGGCCTGAGGCGTCGGCTGAGGCGTAGCCGCACCGCCGGTGCCTGTTGGAATGTGGGTCTTGTGATCATCGGTTATCATGATAGACGACGAGATGCTTTGAGCAACGAGGTTGCCCAGATAATCCTTGAGCGTGATGATGACCCGGAAACCTAGTTTCTCGCCATGGTGACGACAGTAGCAGGCAATGCGCATGTTAGCATCGACCTGCACGGTTCCCTCGGGAATCGCCCCCTTGAAAAGGCCGGCTCCGGTGGGGTCGGCCATCATGGGTGTAACAGTCTGCCAGTCCTTGACCTCATTCGTGTTGAACACGATGGCACGCTCTCTTTCATAGCGGTCCCAGAGCTCGTCTTCCTCGGCCTTTTTATGTTTCCTACGCCCAGCTCGTTTCCTTTCTCGTGTAATGCATCCAGAGCATATGCGGACCTCACCTCCATCCTGGGGGCTGGCTTCCTCCTCCCCGGATTTCCCCGCAGAGGTTCTCAAGGCGCCAATGTTCTTCTCAGCAGCCCGTCTATAAGCCCGGCTCATTGATTCCTCGTCTCCCACCGCACTCGTGCACACGAGCATGGTCGTCAGTTCCAACATGTCTGGGGCTGGCACTGGCGAAGGCTTCTGAAGCAGTTTGGGTTTGGCTATGGAATGTGTCGGAAGGTGCACCTTCTTAATACCCTTGGGAAGGTTATGTAAAGTAATCTTGAGTGGGATCTGGGTCTCGACCCGCGACTTCGTTGGCATGGGGTGTATAACAAGCCTGGGCCTGCTAGAGGGTGCCACCGATGGTAAGGGAATGTTTAGCGGGAGGCCGTGACTAGGTGATAGCATATAGGTCGAGTCCGGAACGGGCTGTGGAAAGACATGGCCGTTGGGTGCCAGCGACCAATTAGGAGGTAGATTCATCGGAAAAGTCTCGCCATGCCCGGCCACGTTATCGTCCGCAGAGGCGAACTTGTGGGGATACACAGCAGCGGGGGAGGACCCAGTGCTCGGTGTTGGATTTGAAATGGGAGAGAACACCCCTTGGCTCGTGTTCACATCGACTTGGCTCGCCTGCTGGTTCGGCAGATAAGTCTAAGAAATCGTGAGCACTCGTAACCCAAATATAAAGAACTATGGCCAAACTAACTGTGTCTTGGCTTTGTTGTTGCCTTTGGGCTTTCCGTCGTTTAGGGGCGCGCCGCCGTGGCGAAGGCTCCCTTGAAACCAGGGGGCTACTGGAGCCGGAGAGGTCGACAAAGTCTTTGAAATCATCCCAATCACCTTGGGACGTATCCCCGATATCCACTGCGATACCATCCATGGATGTATGGTCCGTACCGGGCGAGTCCAGTCCAATGCTTTTCAGTGAAGACGAGGATGACGTCGAGCCTCGATGTGAAGACAAGTATTGCTGGGACTCATCAGAGTTCTGTAAGTTGTTACCGGGGTACTGGGGCGCAAAAGCCACGCGTTCCGAAGTAGCAAATGATAGATCGAGATAGGCACCCCCCGCAGACAACGATATCAGTCCACTGCCTTTTGCTGGCGGGCTGCTATTGTCAGTGGCGAAGAGGCTCTCGTTGCTCAGTTCGCTGTAGTCGAACGTCGGTATAAACGAATCTGGTTCTGACAGGTTCTCCGCGCCGCGGAACAGGAAAGGCTCGCTGCTGGGCATTTTCTTGCTTTCCTCCTCCCCGAAGTCCACCTCAGTGATATGGCGTGACAGTCGGGTGCAGAGCTTCGGATGAGTTCTTATCCCCGACCAGGACAAGATCGGTGCCACGGCTTCCGCTAAAGCTTTTGAGATCAAGGCGCGTGCTGCAATCACCGCAGACAGGGTATGAGTAGAGACGGCTGTTAGGTATATGGTATGATGGTTTTACAGGAACATGTCTCGCTCAATGACTGATTGTTAACAAGCTTTGGTCTCAGCTCAAGCAGTCAAATCGAAGGTATGGGATATGGCCGGGCGGACTTCGATCGTTAGAGAGCCGAAGGACTACGAGGCTGTCGGCAATGGACGGCCGGTGAACGTCCAAGGTGTGCTTGTTCGAGGGCGGTGTCAGTACGGACTGTAGTCTCGGACTGGCTATCGGTGTAGAGATTGACGGCTAGCTTCCAAGACATAGGAACTGTCGGCAAACTGGAAGTTATCTGGCCGCTCTGATGGCAGGGCCGTCGCCGTAATCGTGTCTGGGAGGTTATGAATGTTGTGGTGGCCGTTGCAAATTTAGGAGATTTCGGGCCTCCGAATCTACCATCTGGGTCATGCAGGCTTCAAGGAAGATAAACAGTAGGGTTAGGCAAGCAGGTAGGTAAACCGTAGCAGAGCAGAGTTGGTAAATATGTACCTAACCCTGGTAGGTTAGGCAGTCAGATAGGACAGACGACAGAAAACGCTTCTTAGCTCTTGTAATATTCATATACACAGTATATGATTCGTACAGCAGTACAGCATACTGTTTATCAAATCGCCTCCATCGTTGAGCTAAGGTAAGTAAGATTAAGTAGTGGAGCAGGGTTGGTGGTTTTTTCGTGGCACTGTGCCCAAGTGGGAATTTTAGGGTCTGAATGGTACGTAGCATTATCTAACTTTAAAGGGCCATTGAGATCCCCCCAGGCTTGGCAACAGAAGCAGCAACCTTCCGGCCAGTAGGTATGCACGGTCCTCTTGTAGTGTTATATGTCATGGTTTTCCGAGGACTATATCTCTCCCAGACGTCCCTTATTAGCAATTCACTGGAGAAATCTCATATCTGCATTCTTGAATGTGTTATACCTGGTGCGAAATCCCCGGGCCGCATCAGACCGTCAGATGGTCTGCCGGGGTCCTTCATCCGTCGCTCCTGTAGACCGGAGACTTACACGCCTCCAATGTACCTACGTTAACCTGCCTTAGTAGGCACATTAGGTAGGTTGGTACGTGATGACCTTCGCTTTCACAGACCGATGCCTAGGAAATTTGTCAACCTAATCATCTCACCCGTACATGTCACTGCTATGATGCTAACCGTGCCAGTCTGGGGATATAGTTTCGCCTGTCTATTCTAGAATTGTAAGGGAGAATTTGCGGTCACGAGACAACCTAAAACAACGCTGACTTGTAGTACTGTATCGGATTCAACTGTTTTCTCCTGCACTTGACCATTGACAGTACTACAAGACTAAAAAGGCGAATCTACCAAGATCATAGTCTATTTCAATCCAGAAAGTGCAAGTCTGCCGGGCTGCTGACTTACTCCCGGCCAAGATGTCACCAGGCTCACAAAGCTGTAGCCGTGAACATGCTCGTCCATGCCCGTTCAGAAGCGGGGACGAACATGAATCCTTGAGAAAGGCGACCGTGTGTTGTTTGACGAGCTGTTCTTGAACCAACATCACACATCGGGATTTTGGCGGTCTTGAGTTTGAGCAGCTTCGTCCGCATAGCGGATCGTCCGGATGGGTTCGATGGGTGAGGGCGGGACTAGTTGAGGCTCGGATACGGCTCCCGCTGGCGGCCGAATGTTGCCGGACTCATCTCTGGCCAGGACGTTCGGACTTGGGCTCAGCATGTGCGAGGATGACCCAGGCCCCTGCGGTAGGATAAGCGAGCCACCAATCTTGAATGGGCGTCCCACAGAGGTTGAACGCGACTCTGAAGCGTTTCCGCCGTTTCTACTTCTTGACCGACTTCTCGGCGATCGCACATCGAAGATTGCCTGGCCCACTTGGAAAGAGGAACGGTCTGTGCTTCCGGCGGCGCTTCGGCTTCTCGAGATGGTTCGAGGTAACTGGAGGCCGAGCTTCCCCAGGGGTATGCTGAGACCGTGGACAACCTAAGTAACAGTGAGCGTCGGTCCCGTCTAGTAAATCCTCGGCTTCCCATGCAACTTACAACACTGACAATGACCATGAACCAGACGATGATGTTGACGGCCTCGGCGAGATTCTCCACGTCTTGCCTTCCGCCTTCCCGCCTCAGATCGTGGACAAAGTGAACCGTGACAAAGAGGTAGAAGATGGCCGAGCATCCGATCGGGCCAAAAAACCCCATGAAAATGGCCTGCCTAACGCCTTCGATCTGTGAGATTTTCTTGTGGAAAGCCCAGATGTATGGTGGTCGCCTCAGTACCAGGATAAGAATGGCGAGAGGAATAAGGCGATATATCGGAATGACGTTGTTTGTGACGAACTCTCGCCAAGGACAAACGGCCCCGTACCACATGAATATGACAACATTCAGAAGCATATCGATAGTGGGCTGGAGCGAACTGTATAAAGGGGAAGAAAGTCAGTTAAACCCCGGCAACGGAGAGCATCGTGGGATAGGGAAGGTTGGATCGTACTAAAACATGAATCAGTATTGGACTTCAGCAATTCTTGGTTGAGTCGGGATATGCAGACCTCGTCAAGCGTTTCCAAGCGAAACCAATCATCCCATGTGAAGACATTGCCAGCAATGAAGCATGCGAGAATATCATCACTTCCGATCATGCCGCAAGTTCCGGTAATGAACAGGGCGAGCGATAGGGCGAACACCAAGAAGCTTTCACGGTCGACAAATTTATGCTGCTCGCAGTAGTGCAGCAGTTCCTTTGCGAGCCACCCGATGACCGCGCCGTAGACGATGCTAAGAATTATGGTGTATCCCCATGTCTCGCCGAACCACAGGCCGATGGCAAGGCCGGCTCCGCCGGACTCGGCAACTCCGCCGTCGCCAATGTACTTGATGAGATAGAGGGCGATGAAGAGGAACGGGTAACCAAGGCCATCATTCGCCCCGGACTCGGCAATGATGATCTTCTGTAAATCCCGAGGCACGTTGTGGTCTGCGAACTTGCCCTTCACGATCACGTTCGACAAGACCGGGTCTGTCGGTGTGACACAAGCGCCTATCGCTAACGCGTGCAGGAAGGGGAGGTGCGGCACCAGTGCCCACACAAGCAGGCTTGTTGTCAGCCACATGGCGGTCATGACGGGCCCAAGGAGCAGAGCCAGCGGCTTCCATTCTTTCCGCAGGTAACGGCTTGGCAGCTGCACACCCGCCAGCACAAGCTGAACGCCGAGAACCAGGCGGGTGAAGTACAGCGTCACACTGTTCAAGCTTTCCACGGAACCTTCTGCATAATCCAACGGCCGCACCCAGTTCAAGGCATGGGGTGAGAAGGTGATGCCGGCCAGCAGAGAGATGACTAAGGGGATTCCGTTAGAGGGGTAGAGAGAGGAGATGGAGGGTCACGGGGACTCACGAGCTTCCGAGAGGTAGAAATTCTCCTTGAGCAGGTATGAAACCAAGCCGAACAGCGAGATCCATCCACCGAGGACACTAACCACGATGTTGAAATTGGATATCTCGAGGGTCGGCATGGTGGCGGGCTTTTGAGACCGAGAGCTTGGAAAACTCAAGTGACTCCTGAATCGTCGGTAGACGTGCGTAAGGCCAGGAGACAGTGATACGCCGGTGGGTGCTGAACTGGTGTTATTGTATCATTTGTGCTTACTGGCAACTGCTCGCAGAGTGCTATTAGGCCTGCCACTTTTACTTCGGTATACCGTATGCTGTCCTGTACAAGAAGTGACCAGACAGAAGGGATTGCCGCCAGCGATAGTGACTCAGATTCTAGAACTAGTATGGGAGTCACCACCAAGTAAACAAAGATGAGATGAGCAGAGGCGTACTCAGTACCTGACAAAAGCTAGGACTGGTTGGATGACGAAAGGATCCAATTCGCTATGACAAAATATAGTACTTCAGCCCAGAACACATGGATGAGGAAAAACAGAGTTTTAACGGCTGCATGGGTACCTATTCTACCTACATAGTAGACTAGACACAGCACCAACGACTCAACGAAATACCAAGGCACTAACCTAGATAGGACCCCCACAGTATACCGGGAGATTACCTAATTCTGTGAATGATAAGGGGTGGGCCCAAGAGCGCCCAACTGTGTAGATAGGTAGACTAAGGTTAGAGGGCTAGATATTCTATGATCCATCGTTTCCTAATACAGCAGTACATCAATAGGTAAGTACTTAGGTATGGTTGTTAAAACCAAAGGCCAGAAGGGTGGGCAGATAAGGGAAGGTCGAGTCTGCTTAAGCCTCAAAGGTTCTTTGGTCCGGAATAGGGCAGGCAGGGTTTTCACAGACGACTGGGTCAATGTTGGTTCCAATGTAACTTGTTGGTCACCCACATAAAAGAGCCATGAATACCCGTCAGCCTGTGTAAGAAACTAACCGACATAGTAAGTACACATTGGGTTGGTCATACAGTATTCTGCATGGAAAAAGAGCCATTGTGAATATGAGACGATAATAACCTTGTTTGGTTCGAATTAATGGGGTTATCTCTTAACCAAGTAAGTAGGCTCCTATGTTATGCAGGCACTGTGAAACCAGAGCTTAGCCAACATTGACCAAGAACCTGTAGCCTTATTATTAGCCAACCTATCACCTAGGTAGATTTAACTTCATATTTAAACTCATGTATAGTACCTCGAGATTCATAAACCAGTCGAGGAGAGACGTTAGGGCCTATCTCTCTCTGCACGTTGTTGGGGGATATCATATCAAATCTACCGGCAGACTGGTTTAAGCTTGCAAGTGGGCTGGCTTAGGGTCTTGGTCCCATAACTGCGGCACTGGGATATATCTGTAGGTGTCCCACACGATCTCTACGCATCTGACCTTGTCATACAAGGTGCGGCGCGCTGACTAACAAATGAGCCTGCGGCGTAGTGATTGCCCAACTCTCAAGACTGAAGAAGCCTGGCACGTGCCTGGGCATGGATTTGCAGCTTGTTCTGTCGCTGCACTGAATCATCTTTTCCTTGCCCCAGCTACAGCAAGCAAGTCGGCAGCACTATTGCCGGCATCGTTCGAGTGACCTTTGACCCATTGGAATTGCGTTTCGAAACCGGCCGCATCTCGCTCCTCAATCAAGGATCGGATTCGCTTGACCAAATCCTGGTTCAGCACTTCCTTTCCATTCTCCCTGAGCCAGTTATTCCTCTCCCAGGACCTGTACCAATTCGTCGAGCACTCAATAGAGTACTTGCTATCCGAGAAGATCCGAATCTTGTGCACCTCCTTTGTCGACTCCAGAGCACGAATAATGGCGGTGAGCTCAGCCCGCTGGTTGGTCTGCACTTCTCCCTCCAGCCGTTCCGAAACGTTTCTTTGGATCATGTAAGCAAGTGCGAATCAAAGTCGAGTGCTCCATGCTTACCTCTCGTCGCCCACGCCGAAGAACACGCCCACGCCTGCCGTGGCCCCTGCACGGCCGTTCGAGAGACTACTGCCATCCGTAAATACTTGTAAAGTCTCAGAATCCTCTGGAGAATTCCCCTGAATTACGAGTCCGTCACTAGGCTCCCTCCTGGCTTGGGTTTTCTTCAGCTTCTTCGCAGCAGGCTCGGCGCCTTTCTTCGTGAGAGACGTCAAGGTTTCTTCATTTCCATGAGCTCGAATAAATTCGACAGCCTCTTCGCGTGTCGCGAACTTCTTGTACTTAGGTGCTTTCCAGCCCTTGATCGCGAGTGATGCCTCGTCCCAATCTGTGTAGATGCCAGGTTCTCTACCCACAGCAATAGCGTAGAATTTCTCCTCGCTGTCGGCGGCAACAGACGTCTTCTTGCCGGCTACAAAGGCCTCAGCGTCTTCCCGGCTCAGGAAGCTTTTGTCTGCGAGGAATATATTTTAGTTACTGGCTGGCCTGTGGGGTCAAGATTGCTTCACATACAGGAGGCGCCCCGGAAGCCGGCTGTCTGTTCCTGGCATTCAGCCCAGGTCAGATAGACACCTGGTCTTTTTCCAGCCCGTACAGCGTAGTATTTCTGGGCGTTTGCGTCCATTTTCCGCTTCTTGTTTGCTTTCGTTGCACTGGCCGTGGACGTGGGTATGGGAGGGGTAGACTTTGCCAACAACTGAGAGGCCGCCCTTTTCTTGGAATCGGTATTTATAGGCATGATGGCAGCCGTAAAGCAAATTCTCTTAATGAATATCTGTCCGATGGTCCATATTACAAATATGCTGCTTCCCGCCTTGAGGGGCTGCCCTGGTATTTGTTTGAAACCAGAGGCTTTGTTGGCGACTGACACGAGACGCGGATGTACACGTAACGAACCAGCGCGTAGAGTGAGGGGGCGGGGCATTCAAAGAAGAACCATTTTGAAGCTTCATGAAAAACTGGACCAAGGAAACAGATCAAAGGCAGTTTCCGCTCGCGTCCACTGCTTGCTTCATCCACAGGCAAATGTCACTACCTATCTTATTAAACAAGTCTGGGAGGAACTGGCAGAGTCTAGAGAGGATAAGATGGAGCAGCTCCCGTAGGTGGGTATGGAGCTTTTTACACTAGGCAGCTAGGAGGTTAGTCTGGTCCACTTTAAGCACAGTAAGAGATACTGTTCTCCCAGGCCTGCGCAGTTGTGCATCTGTCACATACTATGAGTTCCATCCAGCTGGCTGAACCATACTAATTGTAGTATAAATTGTATAATGCATGCATATTGGAGGGGCACTTGGCAATTTTTCTGACTGTACAGCAGCCTACACAGTACCTACATAGGTTAGGTACTTTATCTATTGATCTTAAATGGATAATAATGCCTTTATCATTATTATGCCGTTGTAGCACACTCTATTACATCCTAAGGTTACACGCATACACAAGTTAACATTAGGTAGAAAAGGCTACAACCTTCTATGATAGCATGGCATGTCTCATAACAGATTTGCTCGGATGTTCATCCAGTGTCTGTACCAATGGTGACAGCAACATCTAATACAGCAGTGCAGTTGGAATGCCTGCCAAGTTCATATGATGTATCAGGAAGAGGAAGGTTAACTAGGAGTATTGGATGCTGCAGAGAGGATGTATCCATACTATCTATGACTTGAATACTTATCATGTGAGGGCAGACACAAAAACTGTACTTGACTATGGCACACTCTAAGTTTTCTCCTGATTTCTGCCAGACCGAAGTAAACAGCAATGCTTCAAGTTGTGATTGTTGTATGCTGCTGTCTACACAATGTGCCTACAGATCCCTGTTCGGTAGGTACCTTAAATAGTATGATTGCGGATTGCATGCCCCTATCTATAAGTGTTCACAACACAAGAATCAAGTGTATTATGACATGCAAAGGCTACCGACTCTTTACATTGAGTACCTATGAATGCCCTGAAAACCCCACCTGCTATAATTCTAATCAATGACTTGTCTACATGAGAGATGATGTACAACAGCGCCTGTTTGAACTGTTGCATGCGAATGTAATATCGTTCTTCGTCGTCCCCGGGACTCTGGTATATCATGCACTTCGTAATGCCAAATATCAGACAGGAGGATTACCTAATTCCTGCACTTGCCTCAAACCAAAGCTTTGAAACCCGCACTCGCACTTGGGAAGACAGGTACTACCGACGTTCCTGGCACCCTGGCACCTGCCTGGGGGGTCTGACTCATGCATGGAGGTGTGGATCAACATTTAGACGCTCAGCAGTGTCCGTCTCCCATTCCCATCCCAACATACTCCAGTTCAGCTCCTTCCGCCAGTGGAGTCCGAGACCACGGCCGCCACCGCACGGGCCGTTCTCACACATGGGAGGATTTCCACAAGCATCGTACCCACGATCTTCTGAGCTCATACCACCCGTCAGTGGCATACGATGACGGAAAACGATACGGCCCATCCGGGAATGGAGGATGGCCATTGCGCACATCACACAGGGTTCGTGCGTAAGATACAATTCGAGATCGTGGCACAGATAACCATCTGGACATGGGTGATCGGCGTCAAAGACCACCTGCTCATCGTCCAGCAATGGCTTGTCCTGGAACGCCTCGAACTCCATAATGGCTGGCGTGCTTCGTTCACGGTTCTCTGTTCTGACTAGCTTCTGTGCCACCATACTGATCGCTCGAAGGGCGGCGTGTCCCATTGGGTTTCCAGTGCGTCCGGTCTTCTCTTGTTGATACCAGCGAGCGTCCCCAGCCAAGGCCACAATTTGTGTGGTCTCCTTGGCATCCGGATCAGCTCCCGAGGTATCTGAACCCGTGGGATCCTCGTTCATATCGTTATGTTCTGGCTCCTGGGCCTCTAATTCCTGGGCCTCTGCCTCTTGCTCATCGTGGCTAGCCATATGGTCGGGCGTGTCGCTAAGGATACGCTCTGCTACAGAGTGGTTGTACTGCGTCGCTTCCGAGGCTGACCCTTCACCCTTGGCAGCCGCGTTCTTAGCTGGATCGTATTTCAAGGGAACTGTACGTTTGATGATAACGGCACCGATCGGCTCACCGAGGCCTGCATCACGCGACTTTCGCGCTATCTGATGAGCGAGTGTCATCCAAACCGAAGCATCTCGGGATACCACAGAAGTAGTCCGACAGATGTTACTTGGATGGGGCCCAAGGGGGTTATTCTTCCTGTATACGGTTTGCCAGAACTGTTGTGACCACAGGTTGGCCTGAACCTGGGAGGTGGGTGCCAGCAGAGGAACTGGGATAATGCCGATGAAAATGTCATCTCTAATGCCATCAACAGAGGCAAGACCTCTCACGAGTTCATCATAAGACATCTCATCCTTAGGGCCAAGCAGTATATAGAGCCAGTTGGACTTTCCAGTGTGTATTGATCTGCCGTTCCCTTCGTTCATGAACTGTGATTTGAGGTGTGGAGGAAGATCGACAGGTTTGGAGCACCGGCGCAGGTGAGGAAGGTTCTTAGCCGCATCGTCACCGGCCAGGGCTCTGGCAATACTACAGATCCAAGGGTTAGCTTGCACTAGCAGAGGACGACGGGAGCGAACAGGAGACGTACGTCACAATATCATTGGTGCAGCGAGTGGGAGCTCGGGTAACGTAGGCGAGGCCGACTGTGAGATTGTCTCGCAGCTCAAGGGTGGTTTTGAGGGGAACCAGGGTCCCAGAATCAAGGTTCGCGGGAATGAGCCGTCTCGAGACGGGGTCGAGCGTCTCGACGACTTCCTTCATGGAATCGCTCATAGCGGATTACCTGCAGCAAGCACACAAGGCGTCAAGTCGGAAGACAGGAGGCGTGACAGTGTCCAACAATTCCGAGGCAAAGGGCGTCGTAGTCAAGGCAACTTGGAGTATTGGAAGATGGGAATTGGCAAAGACGTGCAAATGGAGCAGAAGTGGATGGCGAGGTTGCTGTGCTCAGGCTACCAGTACCAGGCATATCTCCCCAGAGGGCCCCGTCAGGATCTCGGATTCGTCAAGGTGGGAAGGTTCCGAGCCGTCTTATCGAGAGGAGGTAGGAGTCGCGCCCACATGGGACCCAGGCAAAATCGGACGAGGCCAAGCTGTTCCGGCTGAGTGATGCAGAGGAAGTGAGAATGGGAAGGCACGTATGTAGTGGGAAAGACCAAGACCGCTACGAGCGATCAGAGGCCTGCGTCGCTGTCAGGGACAAAACGGGTGGGAGAAAGAGGTGGACAGAGGCAGGCAGGTATGTGGAGGCGTTTATTTGGTCGAGGTAAGTACTTATGCAGGCAGTCGTAATCTCAATGGAAGAACAACCGGTGGTTGCTATGGTGTAGCTTGGATATTTCCATGGCAGTTGCTGAAACTGAAAAGCTTGCCTGAGGAAATGTTGTTCCTAATTCGCTCAGCCCAGACAGTCCATCCCTGTTTAACAGGGAATGCAGAAGCAATGCTGAATGACACGTACTACAACAGGAGTGACCGATACCAATAACACTTAATAATGTGTTATTTTCTCTTGCGAAATGGCTTTGTCGCAGAACATCTGACGGAAATTCTTGGGATTATGAAGTCTTATGCTCTATCTATTGTTGACATACATGAGTAATTACATAACTGGAGGGGCATATCGATAAAGATACATTAGCGCTGTACTACAGGAGAGGGGCAGACATACATAACCTAACCTACATGTAGTACATATATTTACTGCTGCACACGGTATGAAATACACTGTCTACCAATAGCCTCGAAAGTCTAGATACCACCTAACCTTACATACTGCACATTTCCATCACAGTGCTCCCGGTGGGTGATAAACTGCTCCCAAACTTGATGTTTCAACTTTGCCATCCAAGGTGCCAGGTCAGTTGCCCAGTTTTACCTGGTTGGGTGCTGCGCAAATGTGTACTGTATCTTGCAGGCAGGTAGGATGTGTTCCTGTCCAGGAGCGACCAAAACATTACCGAAGGTAGTACCTCTAGGAAGGCTATGGCAAATACCTCGTGTGCCCTTAGGTAGGTGCCTAGATAGTCTAGATTTTACGGCCTGGATATATCGACGCGCCACCACTTACGGATGTTTGACATTAGCTAGTATGATTGATCAAGAGAGTAAAGGATACGACTTCCAAATGGTCGTATTGAAACATGAAAACATGCCTGGCGTCACTCCTGGATCAAAGCGACTGGCTACGTTAGAGACTACCTCGGTAGTCGGTGAGGTTGCCGGGTTACCTTTTACTTTACGGCAGACATATTTCTGCTAGGTTAACCTTCAGATATAGGGGCGCGTGGGATCTAAATATGAGCCGTTTCATCCTCGGCTTGGATAAGTTGACTCTTATCCAGAGATCGCTATTCATTTCTTGCAATGGCCTGGCCTCATCGAGTTGGCTTCGCATTGCTACTGATACCGGCACTGATACTGACAGCCTACAGGACAATGAATACCGTCCGTGATGCAGATGCAGATGCCTGGGCAAAGGCCTAGTCCAGAAACTTCTGTCTGGCAGCCTGCCAGTGAACGAGGATATGTCAAGCCAGCCTGAACACCATGAAATCCATGCATAATGCACATTGCATAAGTATCTAACAAAGTGCTATCTACAGGAAATCCCTCAAATGTTGCACGGCCTCCCTGTCGATGGTTTATCCCCGATGCGCTGCAGCCTGCAGGCTCTACCCCCCACCTCACCGAAGCAAATCAGGAACCTCATCTGAAGATGAGGACGCAAGAAGGTAAACATGTCAGAGCGGTAAGGCTTATGTATGATAGCCTGCAAAAGGCTCACAAGAAATCCCTCATATGTCCGCATGACATCCACCAGGTTTGCGTACGACAAATGCTGAGGGGGGATCCCAGCCACGTGTGCTGGCTCTTGGCCGTCGGCGCCTTCGTTGTTCATCTTCGCTGCAAACATCGATGAGATGTGAAACGCTTATACAGAGAAAGTTTCTGTAGCCGGGACCGGGTCACCTTCTCTAGCTTCCCAATAAAGACATGTGACCAAGTTCGAAGGGAGGTGACAGCATATGCGATGAAGTCAACTATTCTAAGCATACCCTACCATCGCCACGTCCCCGGTAACATACCGGGACGGATTAGCAGACTCGTTAGTGAAACGCTTATAGTACATTTAGGCGGACGTACGCGTGAGATCTAGATAGACCCCGCATGCTGCTCGCTGATCAGAGGCTGACCTCAGATCAAGACTGGAGCTTAGAAGCCTTCTCTGGGCAATACCCCCGTTGACTCTCGAGGGCTGCAGGAAAAATGAAACCCAATCTGCAGCTTGCGCCGCTCCGACCAGCCTCAACTCTCGGAGTGAATTTTGAGCCAACTATATGACACGTGTTAAATGTGAGCCAAGAACGAAATGCAAAACACTTGTATGTTGTACTTTGATAGTCGTGGACTCATGCCGGTCATCGGGCCCAGCCGTGCCGTCTCGGCGTCCTGGCATCTGGACATCAACCTTCACGACAGGGGAAATAGGGTGAAGGCAATGAGGGGAGACAAGCAAGACATGACCGAAGGTTCCGGACCGGAACAGGATAACCTTAGATAACTCAGTCCTTAATGGTTAGCGTAATGCGGAGAAGATGTGCGGCCTTTTACAGACAGCACCTTGTTGTCAGACCTTATGGCACAAATATTACTGTACAAGTCAGTTGCAGCCGGCAACAAATCATTTCGCGGTCGCCCTGCAGGCTGTAAGTCACCAATCACTTGGGCCGTGTGTGAGATGCACGTCGGGCTTGAAATCCTTCGGGGTTTAGGAAACAAAAGCCTCACCCAGCTCAACAGCCGTGTCGCGACTCCCTGCAAGGCAATGGCCGCAATGCAAGTATAAATCCACATAAGCTTTTCCAGCCGTCTCGCTGTCCGAGACCTGCCAAGCTGATCGTCCGGCTGGGCACGCGCTCGCGTTACATATATTTATTAATTACCATTTGTGTCCTGCCGTGTGTATGATTGCCTCGAACCATATATACATATTCCTACTACTAGCCAAGCCCCTGCGGCACAGTTGTGTGTCTTTCTAATTAGCTTTTCCGTTCGTATTGCGATCATCAAGCTGCCATTTCAGCATCAAGGAGCCTTGCCGGCACTTGTGCAAGTCGTCACACCAAGACCTTTCAAGGTTCTCTATGCAATTTACGCCTACCTTTGTACAAGTCCAAAATAGTGATCATCTTGGATTCCATCTCAGAGTCCTGCTCGCTTGCTTGCTTCCATTGGCCGATGTGATCTCATACGGGTTGTTGTATGAGGTTAAGTGGCATGACAATCGCCGTGCTAATTATTACTAGAAAAAGGGAACCCACATACAACGAAACACGGTCGCCCACTTGCAAGATTGCTGACGTCGACGCCTCCTCTTCGATCTTCTCGAGACTCGAAGTCAACTCCTTACCGGGAAAACGGTGGACCAACCAAGTGGACAGAGATGACGTGAACCAAACATACCAGTATCGACGCCGCATCCTCAGCACGACCAGCTCCAACCAATTACCTCGCCTTCTGGGCTGCACTGTCGGGTAACTCCGCTGAGTTGCAAGAAGCCACAGCAGGCTCCTCAAGGAACCTTCACTCTGGCAGGGCATTCGGAAGAGCAGAAAAGGAGTTAATCAGTAAAGCAGTTGGACAGAAGGTTAAGCGCCGCAATATTATTGCAAACCCCCTGACGTCGCTCCGATTTCGGCTCTCTCGCTCTGCTCTGCGCGTTCCTCCTCCTGTGTGACCGAACAAGTCCTGGAGGAATTGGTGCGTCTGGTGCAGAATTACCGGCAGCTGTACTACTATTCTGTGCTGTACCGAGGGGTGCCTGGGCTCGACGACCACCGAATAGCACCAATCTGGTACCTACATGTACTGGTAGTTGTTAGGTGTTGGCATCGGTACATAACTCTACACTGCATCAGCCCCCCCACTGTCCCTTGGAACTGGGTTACCCCGGCTTGTCCTGGTTCTCTCCTTAGCTGTGCACCGGGTGTGTGAGGACGTTGCTTTCCAATAGGCGGTATCCAAAGCTGCCAGGTCTACAGCTGTACTGCCGTACCGAGTCTGCTTGACTTCTGTTCAGACCCTGTCTAGTTTCGACCAGTCCCCTGGGCTGGCCCCACCTGCAAGGTTTACAACCCTCATTACGTCGAGAACCCTAGGCTAGAAATATGACTCCCTGTCCAAAAGTGGCATACGGTCCCCATGTTGCGCAACCGGCCGACCACCCGGGTGCCACCCAACGCGTTACAAGGACCACTATCAAAGCCGGTATGTTGGCCTCTCCCTACTAGTACCCTCCACCTGCCTCGGGTATCTACCTACCTAAACGGACATGTTAGGAGGTAGCTCCTCCATGTACAGCTGTACAGTACGCCTATCTGGGAAGTACCTACCTACTGCTGTACCCACTGCAGCAACTTGGGTAGTCCACCTAACCTAGGGCCTTTTCTATGTACTACACCACATTTACCTCCCACGGTGCATTTCATATGCTTCGACCTTGGAACCTTTTCTCTCCTTTCCAACCCTTCTCTCTCTCTTCTTCTCCTTGCATTCACGCGAGGCATTTCGAACACTATTTCTGTACCGCATAGTCGTACAAAATCCTCTCTTGGCAATACCGCCTCTCTCTCATTGCTCGCTCCCTTCAGCATCCTTCTTCCAGCCGCAAAAGTCTTCATTTGGTCGAGTGCCACAGCATCTCCAACCCTAAAATACCAGTGGCCCTCCCGGTCTTCGGCGCCCCCCAACTTTCTTCAAACTGACAACACGATTTTTTCTGCAAACAGAATTCCGTATCGCGCGAAGGCAATCACTCCAGAAAATCCTCGCCATAGCGGCAATGACCAATCGGCGATCCGTCGCAACTTCAAATGTCTCTCCCGCCGCGATCCCACGGACTCTCCCAGAGCAACCTTTTCACCCACAGGTAGCTCGCAGCGATGAAAAGGCCATCGCCACTTACAGTGGAAATCGGGGTGGCAACATATCGCCGCCCACGCCGACCTCTCTGAACGGCGACAGCGGAAGCCCCCCGGTGGAATTTCCCGCGTTCGACCACGCTTTTATGCCTCCTCCTGCGCTCTCTTATCCTAGTTTTGGTCCATCGGCAAACCCGTCCTCTCTTGCGAACGCGCTGCGTGCTATTAACGATGGCCCTAGCGTATTTCCAACCATGCGGCGGCCGTCGTCGGTAGAAAATTCACCCTATACAAAAAGCTTGTCGTCAACGGCCCCAACTTCACCAAGAATGTGAGTGCCCGAAGCTTTGTGACTTGAAACCCACTCGCCCCCCAGAAGCAGACCGCTCACATGGTGCATCACAGACCACCGATCAGACAGAATTCCGGCTCGGCAACACCCCGCGTCCGCCCACATGCTACCACGCTCAGCATTCCAGGCATGACACGCTCGATTGTCTCTCCCGACGGACGGATTGCCGACCGGGATGTCGCTGCGAAGCTGGTCATAGTCATGGTGGGCCTTCCTGCACGGGGCAAGTCTTATATTACGAAGAAGCTCCGAAGATACTTGTCGTGGCAGCAACACAATACGAAGATATTCAATGTGGGCAATCGTCGGCGCACGAAGGCCCATGTTTTTTCTCCGACGCAGGCAAACCCTGGAACTTCCATGGATGCACCGAAAGAAGCTGCTGCCGCTCTTTTAGAGGGTGTACCAACGGCATCAGGCTCCCCCCCGGCTCAGACTCCGTCCGCAGCAGACCAAAATGGGGAGCGGGCACAAGCCGACCACTCTGCAAAGTTCTTCGACCCCAAGAACTCCGAAGCATTCAGAATGCGAGAGGCAATGGCTATCGAGACCCTGGATGAGCTGCTGGATTATTTGCTCTCTGGCGGGGGCTCGGTTGGTATTCTCGATGCGACTAACAGTACCATCGAGCGCCGGCAACATGTATTTGACCACATCAAGGCACGCGAGCCGAAGCTTGGCATCCTCTATATCGAGAGTGTCTGCCAGAACCCTCAGGTACGAAATGTCCCCGAAGAAGCATCGTGAGATGGTACAAGCGCTGACAGTCGGGTAGCTGCTTGAGGCAAACATGCGCCTCAAACTGTCGGGCCCCGACTACAAGGATAAAGATCCAGCCAAATCATTAGCCGACTTCAAGGAGCGAGTCAAGGCGTATGAAAGCGCATATGTGCCGCTGGGCGAATACGAAGAAGAGCACGGGATGCAATACATCAAGGTAAGCCTCGATAGCGTCACGAAGGCGTCACTGTTGTAATGGGTTGGCCACTAACGGCAAGCTAGATGATTGATGTTGGGAAGAAACTTACGCACTTTGGATTGGAGGGCTTCCTTAGTACTGGAATCGCCACGTACCTGGCGTCATTCAATCTCTCGCCGAGACAGATCTGGATCACCCGCCATGGGCAATCCATCGATAACCGCCTCGGCAAGATCGGCGGCAACTCGGAGTTGACAGACCGTGGCCACCAGTACAGCCATGTGCTTTACAATTTCATCACCCATAAACGCAAAGAGTGGCTGGTTGAACAGAAAGACAGGGTCGCCCACTCGTCTTTCCCTCCGCTGCCCGGCGACCAATCCCCGCCCTACCCGGAAATCAACGAGGAGCTTGATGAGAAGAACACATGTGTGTGGACGTCTATGCTGACGCGCAGTATACAGACGGCGCAGTATTTCGCCGCCGATGATGACTACGACGTCAAGCATTGGGAAATGCTCAATGAGCTGAACGCAGGGAAGTTCGAGGGGCTGACTTACGAGGAGATTGCCCGTGACCACACCGACGAATATAACAAACGTCAGATGGACAAACTTCACTACGTCTATCCCGGCGTTGGAGGAGAAGGGTATTTGCAGGTCATCAGCCGTCTCCGGGACATGGTCCGGGAGATTGAACGGATCAAGGACCATCTCGTTATCATCGGCCACCGCTCCGTCTGCCGAGTGCTCATGGCCTATTTCATGGACCTTACGAGAGACGACATCGCAGATCTAGACATGCCGCTCGGCGTTGTCTACGCCATCGAGCCGAAACCTTACGGCATCGAGTTTCATGCATACAAGTATAACGAAGCGGAAGAATGGTTCGACGAGATTCCGAACTACAAACCCCAGAAGACGGTCGACCGTGGAGCTTAACGGCCCGTGGTCTTACCGAGCATTAATGGTGTGCAACCGCTGAGAGGACGAGCTGTATACTAGTGTTAGATGTGGCGGACAGTCTTGTTTTCAGAGACGATGTAACGGAATACGGAGCTCACGGAAGGTTATGGCTTATGGATGGGTTCAGGCGGGGCATGGCACCCATTATCGCATGAAACGGGCTTTGAAAAGGGATTCAACGACCCATTTGCAAGGTGTTTGAGGTGTTTGGGCGGCGGTATTTTCTTTTTCTGGAAGCATTCTTTGGTGGTGGACACGTCCGTCCAACTGGTAACTGGTGATCTTGAGGCACTTGCATTATTATTACCTAGGCACCTAGAATAGATGCTATCATCATGGCTATCGACCAAACACATCGGGTGGATGTATGGAAGCAGCTCTACTCTTTCTTGGCAAATGATGAGACGCTCGCTCTACTGGGGACCAAGCAATACATCTGCCCATATGCATTATTCTAAAATGCCAACTTTAAAAACAACTTTAAAAACCTACTCAGATATAGCAGATATACAGGTACAAGTATCTGTTGGTCGGAGCATTGTATATTTAAAGTCTGCCCCCAACGTAGACAGCATGGCAGGGTTAACATTACTACCTTGGTAACCTAAGATATATATACATAAATGACGGTTGTTTCCCATATACATGTATGCCTCCATCTTGCCTGCTTGCCGGTACTGTAGGTATGTCACTTCCTGTTAGATTGGTAGGAATGTACTTATGCGGCGGTGTATCAAAACCTGCTAACATTACTACAGTTGCATTACATGTTTTTACGCCGCGGAAGTGCATATAGATACCTACTTGTAAGGTATGACATATTGTGAGATACACCACCCACGCCCGCTTCTTGGGATTGGTTTCTACTTACCTACCTGTGCAGCAGCAGGCAGCAGAGTAGGCTAGGTTAATAAAGTCCCGTGCGGCTTGCTGCTGATGTGAGATTCTTGTCTGTCTGTCTGTCGTGTTTGGTTGGTAAAATAAATAAAAATAAAAATAAAAATGGCGCATCCTCCGCCGGTGAGAGGTATGGTGCTTTTTTCTTGTAACCATAAATAAATAGTCTAGGTGATATTACGCTACCTAAGCTAACAGGTTCCCCTTCTGCATGTCCTCTCCGGACGGGCCTTTGGATCTTTATCTTGTCAGATTAGAAGTATGTGCGTCAGCTGATGTAGGGTAGCTAAGTAGGTTGCTGCAGTATATGCTTGGATAGTAGATAGGTAGGCAAAGAAACTGAGATGATGGAAGATCTCACTTAACCTTACATACATACCTACCTACCTTCTTACCCGTTCATTCACCCCCTGTATGTCAAATACACTCCTCCCTTTCCCCTAAATGATAGTTCTACCTGCTCTTCTTACTAGGTACCCTACCTGCTTCGCGAGATACATTCTGATGTAAGGCTGCAAGTGCGGCATATATGCACTCTTTTTAGGATTGATGTGCGTTGTAGGTACATATCTCACAGCACCAGCTTGGACAAGTAGGTAGGTAGGTAGGTGAGGAAGAGGCAATGGTTCCCATGAGCGCATTGATAGATACTAGGTGAGCATAATAGGTAGGCAGTGTGAGGCATTTTTTGCTGTCTCTAGACTCACCCGGGCTGTATTTTTGTCCTTCCCTTCTTATCGCTTGTTAATGCGCAACGTAAAGTAAAGCAAGGCAGGGCAAGCAGCAGGGCAGGTGAGAAGAGGGGTAGGATGTTGTGCATTGTAGTAACCACTCAGGACTGGGACCTTCTTTCTGCCAGTACATAAGGGAAGAATTTCACACAACCGATACTCGAAGAAAAGCGATAGGATAAAACACCCGTCGTTGTGCCGCATAGTAAGATGCGTGCTTGGTAGGTTGGGGAGTCTGGGTGTGTTCGGAGTTTTTCTGCCGAGCCGGCGCTTGATCTGCAGTTTGCCGGTTAACATTGCCTGAATCTGGTAGTTATTTGTACAGACGTCGGAGGGGCTAAGCTCGCCGGTTTACCTCCGGGGCCGGAACCCGCCTCAAGGCTCGGTCACAGGTGTTATACACTACTGCCCTGGACTTGACGGTGGGATATCCATATATATCCCCAGGAGCACAGCTAGGAACGCAGTATCTGTTCAGAGGCACTGCGTCTCGCTAATCTAGCGGCTACCTTATGTAGGCGGTATGGTACGCACACAGTGTGTTGATGCGAACGTGCTATGGTCCTTCTCTGTCGCTCGAATGAACTGGCCTTTTGAGGGCCAGCATCTCGGTAAGACCTCCTCTGGACTGCGATGTCTGTAGCTGACGCGTATTGGTAAACCTCACTGCAGCATGGTATTTTGGGGCTTAAATGTTTGCTGATGTCGAGCTACAGCGTGTACTCGAAGAAGGACCGGCGAGAAAGAGACCACTGTAGAGTCAGAATAAAGTCCATTCGTTGAGCCCCATGGATCGCCGGGCCTTGGTTACTTGCTCCTAGATAATCAATCAACGAAAGAGGGGCTGACGGGGATGAGTTGGGGATGAGCAATCAACACAGGTACTCCGTACCTACTAGCTAGGTAGATATGAGACGCCATAATACTGTATACTTTGAAGAGTTTAAAAATATCGAGATGCGCCTAGTAATTGGATGACTCCATTCAACAGAGAGCGGAGCGTGATGGTGACGGATGCACAACCGGTGGGTGTTGCAACCTCTGATGGAAACATTCATTTCATTTCATCCATCTTGCGCCACGACGCACTGCGAAGCCGTCACCAAGCCAAGATATTTGCTGAATCTGAATGTTGGATTTCGACAGTCAGATAACCAATCAGTCGTTGCTTCCTGGTGGTCCAGAGTTGCTTACAGAGACAGCATAGTGAACTGCAAGCTGTCCTGTGTTCTCTCCAGGAAGGAAGACACGGCAGCTTAGCAAGAGTCAAATACGAAGGAAGACAAGTCGAAGCTCCCGAGCGATGGTCAAAAACACTGGGCACACAGCAGTTTGCACTTATGAGCCGACATCCATCACAAATGTTACGGTTGGCATGGCCAATCTGCGATTCGTCACTCACCTGCCTGCGTCTACAACATTGCCAGGTGCATTGAGGTAACCCCAAACAAAAACGCAGAAATTATGTACGATCTAACCAAGGCATTGCAAGATATACTGAAATGTAGACAACGTATGGTTTTCCCCCACCTCATGAATCAAGGATTTCGGCTGTGGCTTTGGAATATACGGTCTTTGGTAACAGGGCACCCGAGCTCAAGCCTCGCGGCGAACTCGAGCACCCTGCACCTGTTCCTCTGCGACCTGTGATTTGGACTGACACCATGAAGAAAATGGATGATTCCATAGTAAATCGGGCTGCCGCGGCCATCAACTCTGAATTCGCAAAGCGAACAGAGGACGATCGGGCACAGGTCGGTGATTGTGATAAAGAGGGAAAGGAAAGGGAAAAAATTGGTCAAACAAATTTTTTGGTGGAATAAATACTGCAAGGTGGGGCATCGTGGCTAGACTAGTGGACAGGTTCAAATCACTGGGTGCAACGCAGGTGGCTTGCCGTGATTAGGTAATAGACCCACCCTTTTGAATATGGCTGTGGATGCTCCGTACCTCGCTGTACCTCGTCAATCAATAATCAATCAGTCAATCAATCAATCTGCAGTCTACCTGGAAGCGCTGGATTCTAGATACTGTTGTAAAGCATACAGAGGATCGCTTCGATAAGCTATCATAACATCTCCCGAAGTCGCCTCCTTTTATGGTAGTTTTCCATAAAGCTCTTCTTCTACCTTGACGATGGACGCTGCTTCGATCGAGGAGATCAATCGTCTTCGCGCCTCCCTAGGCATCAAGCCTCTCCCCGTCCCCGGCGCGAGTGGCCCACACTTCAAAGAGAAGACTGCCGATAGCGGTGACGAGGAACCTGCGAGCACCCTCGAAACCAGAGAAGCGGCCGCGTACGATAATTACAAGAAGGTGCAGGAAGCCGAGCTCGCGAAGAAGCGTCGCGAACAGAAGGCTGCGGCGATCAAGAAGGCCCGCGATGCTGCGAAACGATCCGAGACGCTAGAGGGGAAGGGTCTGGGCGAAGAGGATGATGACGCCGACCTGGATGCCAAGTCGTGGTTACTTAACCAGAAGAAACGACAAAAGAAGATCGATAAAGCCCGAAAGGAGCAGGCAGAGGCCGAGGCTGCGGCAGCAGCTGCCGCTGCTGCCGCTGAGTATACGGCGAAAGATCTTGCAGGTGTAAAAGTCCGCCACGAGGTGGATGCGTTCGAAGACGGCGAGGAACAGATTCTGACGCTGGCCGATAAAGATATTCTCGCGGACGACGATGAGGGGGATGAGCTAGAGAACGTTCAGCTTCGCGAAAGGGAAAGGCTGGATGAGAAACTCAAGTTGAAGAAGAAAACGCCGGTCTATGACCCTAACGAAATTAACGAAACCGGCGAACAGAACATCCTTTCTCAGTACGACGAAGAAATCAGTGGCAAGAAGACCAAAAAGTTTACTCTAGGTGGAGAGGGGACCAGCACACTAGCCAACTTCTCGCTCGGTCAACAGCAGGCACCTCAGGTGCAGAAGATTAGCTTGGACTTCCTGGACGAGGTCCAGCCCGCGTCTGATTACATGGATATCTCCGAAGTCAAGGTCAAGAAGCCAAAGAAGAAGAAAACCAAGGCGACCAGGCAGCGGGCCATTGACGAGGACGAAATCTTCCCTGTCCCACCGGCCGAGGACCAGAACATGGACATAGACTCGGGCGCCGGGTTCATTAACCGGAAACGCAAGGTTGAGGATGCTGATATTGTCGACGATGAAGATCTACAGGCAACACTCGCCGCCCAGAGACGGGCGGCGCTGAAGAAACGGAAGAGGGTGCGGCCCGAGGACATCGCGCGACAGTTACGTGAAGAGTCCCAAAAGCCTGACTTGGACGACGGCGTCGCCGGGGAACAAGCTGGCGGTCTAGTCATTGACGAGATATCCGAGTTCGTTTCTGGGCTTACGAAAGAGGATATAGAGCAGCGCAAGGCCCGCAAGGCAAAATCGCCCCAGCCCCAAACAGTTACTGCCATGGACGAGGAATCGGATGAAGACGAAAAGATGAAGGACATGGGCGAGAATGACGATGTCAGAGTTGAACGCGAGTCATCCATCCCAGCCGATGCGGAGGCCATTGGTGTCGGTGAAGAGAAGACTATAGGGACTGGGGTTGGCGCAGCGCTGCAGCTTCTGCGCGAACGTCGTCTCGTCAGCGAAAAATCGGCCGCCGAGCTGAACGAGAGTTTCCGTCACCAACAAGCTTTCCTGTTGGAGAAGAAGAGGCGCACGGAAGAGCTTGAGCAACACACGCGCAACCAGCGAGAGCGGGATCGCCAGAACGGCCGGCTTGACCGCATGTCTGTGCAGGAACGCGAACAGTGGGCCCGGCAACAGAATAACATACGAGACCAGCAAGCGTCTCGCCAGCTGGCCGAACTGTTCAACAGGGAGTACAAACCCAGCGTGGACATAAAATACTTCGACGAGGACGGTCGTATGCTTGGGCAAAAAGATGCTTTCAAGCATCTGAGCCATGCATTCCACGGTAAAGGGTCGGGCAAGGGCAAGACCGACAAGAGGCTCAAGAAGATTGAAGATGAGAAGCGTCGGGAAGCACAGAGCGTACTGGACGCCAGTCAGAATGTCGGCATGAGCTCTGCAGCGGCCCACCAAACTCGGACTCGGAGGGAGGCGGGTGTCAGATTGGCGTAAGCTTGCTTGGTCGAGGCTACAAAGGTGCTTAACCTACCCATTCATTCTACTTTGTATTATTCCCGGTTATCAGACAATGTTAGATGCTGACGCGAAATTCAAAGTCTATGAGGTGGCAGACGATGCTTTGCTTGTCGACTTTTGTCTTTGTTCTTTTGAGGTGACGTACTGCCTGAGTGGTGACTCTGTGAGGCTAACATGACAGAGACAACATCTCCACTCTCCCAACTGATTCTCTGTTCACTGGGTGTGTCGTCGGGTGCCCTGCGGTAGCATTTTTCGAACAGATGTTGGAGTATATTGTGAGCAACGTTGGTTTCGCAAACGTTGTGGTGGTGCTGGCCGTTTGCTGGGGCCAACGGAGCAACCGTGCTCAGTTCTCACCTCCTTGCCCCAAGTCGCAAATGACCTTGGTGGAGGGTGTCTCCTCATGAGTTGTAAGCATACCGAATCAGGTAGCTGGTTGCTATCTTGCTCGCTATCTTGCTCGGTGTCAAGCGATTCAGGCAGGTTGCTTGGTCGAGGATCGGCATTGCTGTTCCTGATTAAGCGGGTCGATGCTACCCTAGACTTGCCCCTGGCTCCAACTCCCTGCTTTGGCCAGGGTCTGCCCGGGGTCCCGAGATCCAACCACGCATCGAAGACGTGCCTTATTGATCCTCCAAGCTACCATGGTTGCTTGTAAGTGCTAAGTAGTTCCCAGTTCGAGTATCACCTCTCCGTCCCTTGCAGGGTCTTCCTCCATTGCATTGGTGATAGCTCATTGCACGACGTTACTGCCGATCACCAAGCAAATTCCCGAATCAGGGACCCTCTACCGGCAGCCTTGATCATCTTGGTTGGGAATTGGTGAGAATGCCACACGAAAATATCCCATTCCCTCCGTTGTTGCGCCGATTCCTTCCACCAAGGTAGGGAGGTGGCTCACGTGCTTCTGCTCGATAACAAGCAGCACTGGGTTCAAGCACGTTATCGGGTGTCTATACATTACATTTTACCGTTGCAAATCGCCTTAGCTTTTGCCCAACTCGGATCTGACTGGGGAGATGACCTCCATATCATGTAACGTCTCCTATGCTGGACATCTTGGTTGTTGCGGATGGACGGGCGAGCAGGATGGGATTCGATGGCCGGCCGCACCAGCATCTACTGGTCTTCTCAGCAGTTATAAATACTTCGCTGGCCTCCTCAGCGATATTTTCTGTTACGATCGTTAGCCACGACACGCAACCGAGATCAGCCTTCGAAAGTCCTTGACGGACCCTTCCTTTCATTCTTTGTACATAGCCAATCCATTCATTTGCATATATATTCTCTCTCTATCTCTTCATCTCCACCTGCACTCTCTTTCAAAATGGTGTTTACGTCCGTGACAGCCGCCCTTGGTCTCCTGGCTGGCCTCTCAGCCGCTCTTCCTCGTCCGCTTGCCCCTCGCCAGAACAGTGGCGAGGTTGTCATGTACTGGGGTCAAAATGGTGGTGGCACTAGTGAGTCAAGATTGTTTACCGATCGATGTCCTGGACACGGAAGCTCGAGAACTCCGAGGTTAGACTAACCCTGCGCTCTCCAGTTGAAAATAACGATCTCTCAACCTACTGCACAGAGGACGCCGGTGTGGACATCATCGTCCTAGCGTTCTTGTACCAGTTCGGCAACGGGAACGACATCCCGTCCGGCACGATCGGGCAGTCATGCTTCATCAGCAACACGGGGCAGGGACAGAACTGCGAGGCTCTGTCCAAGGCCATCACGACGTGCCAGGGCAACGGCAAGAAGATCATCTTGTCCATCGGCGGCGCAGTTGGGTCGTACTCGCTGCAGTCCGAGGACGAGGCGACCAGGATCGGCCAGTACCTCTGGAACGCGTACGGCAAGGGGGACGGCTCGACGCAGCGGCCGCTGGGCGACGCCGTCGTGGATGGGTTCGACTTCGACCTGGAGGCGAACCGGGGCAACCAGTACTACGCGGCCATGATCGCGGCGCTGCGCGCCGGGTTCGCGACGGACCCGTCGCGCTCGTACTACATCACGGGGGCGCCGCAGTGCCCGATCCCGGAGCCGAACATGAGCGTGCTGATCGAGAACGCGCGGTTCGACTACCTCTGGCCGCAGTTCTACAACAACAACAACTACACCGTGCCCTGCGCCCTACCGATCAACGGGAACGCCCCCTTCAACTACGACCAGTGGGTCGAGTACACGGCCGGCACCCCGTCCAAGGACGCCAGGCTCTACGTCGGCGTCCCCGCCGGCCCGCTCGGCGCCAACGGCGGTCCCGCGGGCGCGACCTACTACGCCACGCCCGAGCAGCTCGCCGAGATTGTCGGCGAGTACAAGAGCCACGACCGGTTCAGCGGTATTGTGAGTTTTTAACCTAATGCCTTTTTTTATATATGCCAATCAATCCCCTCTTTTTTTTTTTTTTTTTATTCCTCTTTTTTTCTTTGTACTGACAAGTTGATACCTTTTAAGATGCTCTGGGCTGCCGGCTTCAGCGATGCCAACACCATCAACGGCTGCACGTACGCTCAACAGGTCAAGTCGATTCTTACCAAGGGGTCTCCTTGCTAGACGCCTTACCTCACGGGGTTACGTTAGGCAGGACTAATTTGGTCACGAGACTTTTATGACTTATCATTTCCTGTATATTTTTCTTGAACAGTAAAATACTTTAAGGGATAGGACGAGTGAGTGGTGTATGTATGTACACACTTGCAATTATGCAGCGGTTATGTCGCTCAATATGTAACCTAGTTCATGGTTTATGATTTCTAGGTTAGGTACAAACTTTATTGTTTACTTCATATTCATATCTCATGTCTGTTGTACATTTTCCTCCTGCCTGACTTGCTTTGTCTTTTTCAGTTACTCGCCTGGTTTGGGTCGAGATGTCATGGCGACCAGGGGGTCGGTCAATAAAGGGGATCAGGGCGAGATCATTTGATCAACGCGGGTGATCGGCCAGCAATTTCGACAAATAAGATGTGCTGAATACCGACTTGCCCCTTGATTGACACTCTACGCAGACGACCCCATGGCGAGTGTGAGTTCCCCTGTACATCCATGTAATCAGATTAGGCACTCCCCCAACCGTCGTCACGTCGGATCATATCCCACTTAGCCTTATAAACTCCCATCTTTACGCCAGCGACGTTTCCAATGTTATTTAGTATTTATAACTCGCTTTCCTTTCCATCAAGACACATCCAATGTCCGGACATTGGATGTATATGTAGGCACTGTACATTAACGCGCATTGAGAGACAAATAAGGAGATTTCTATTTTTTCGCGATAGACTACCAGAATGTGATATAGTATATAGTAACTAGGAAATACACCCTGGCAAATAAGAGAAAACCAAGGTTACTTAGATAGACTGTACCGGACTTGCGGATCTTTCCCCTCTTGTTGTTATCATCAGTGCTCCTCCTCCTCGTCTGTTCGTTCCCGCTCTCGCTCATGCTTCCGCTCCCGCTCTGCCTCTTCCATTCTTGCCTTCTCAAACTGATAATCCAACTCGTCCCCAAAGTCGGCGAAGTCGTCGGCGCTCCAGCTTTGCCGGAGAGGCGAGGGCGAGTTGGAACGAGAGAATGTGGACGGGCTCGTGCATGCGCCTGAGCCTGAGCCTGTGCATGATGAGCCCGAAGAGGCTGCCGATACGTCAAAATAAGAATGCTGTGTCTGTCCGACTCCCATGTTATTTCCGCTTCCGCTCTCGTCCCTACCCTGGACGCCCTTTCCCTTTCCCTTTCCCTCCGGGCCGCTATAAGGAGCACTGCCATCAGCACCGACGGCGATTCTGTTGTTCTGGGCGAAGTTGCGCATATTGGCATCCAGCATGCGGAAGTAATGATAGTCATCATCGATGTCATCATCATCCAGCATCTCGGCGTCCTTATCCCAAGACGACGAGGTCGATTCCGACGACTTCAGGGAGTTTCGATCCCGGTCAGACGAGCCGTTAACGCCCTGCTGCCGGCGGTCATTGGCCCTCTTGTCGAGGTATACGTCCGCGTCTACGTCGTCGCTCAAGATCACGCTCAGGGTCAGACGAGGCCGGCTTTTCGCAGCTGTCGTTGACATTACTGCTGCGGGATCCTTGACCTCGCCGGTAGTAGATTCAGCCTTACCTTTGCCCTTGAGGCTTCTGAGACTGAAAGAAGTACTTTTGCTCTCAGCCTTTAGCGGCGCGGTGGTGGGGGGCGAATACTCGATCGATTTCAGTCCTTCGAGCAGTGGCAGGACGTCGCGCAGCGAGGGCATCCTGGCGATCTCGCCCGACGTGGGCGACGGCGGCGGCACGGCAGGGCTCGGGATCGGTGTCCCCGGCCGTTTCTTCATCTGGCCTTGCGAAGTCTGGATCGGGCCCGGCAGTGCCAGCAGTGGTCCGAGGACTCCATGCCCTTCTGCTTCTTCTTCTTCAACATCAGAGGTCTCCTTGCCGTTGCTGCTTTTGCTTTTACCGGCCGAAGAAGAACCAATGCTTGCTGCTCCCTTGCCCTTGTTCTTGTTGCGGAGACGCATGAGCCGGACGCGTTCGCGCAGAGGTTGCCGGGTCTCGCCTGTGAAGAACTTCTTCAGCATCTTCGTGCCCGATTTCGTACTTACCTTTTCTGGCTGCTGCTGCTGCGTCTGTGGCTGTTGGGACCCTTGGTTCTCGGACTGGGACTGGGACTGGGGCTGCGAATCCCCTTGAGACCCGGTATTGGACGGAGGTGCTTGGGAAGGCATTGTTGTTTTGCAAAGTGTGAAAAAGGATATATATAAATTGGAGAAACGGGAAGAGAAGTGAGAGTGAGAGACTTGGGTGTGTGTGTTGTTAGGTTGACTGGATTTGAAAAAGATAACTCGAATTTTTTTGACAGCCAGGCGAACTTCAATAGTAAGTAAGTAGGCTCTGTAGATAGTACAAGGATGAAGTTGACCTGGATGCGTATAGTAAAACTGTGTGCGTGTTCTCTCCGTTGGGATGAGATTTCGAATGAAACAGCAGTGATGTTTGGAGATTTATATAACTTTCTCATAGCAAGAAAGAAAACTGTCTGGCCATAAACAGCTGCATAGAGGCTTTGCTTGGGATCTTTGTTCGCAATAACAATGCGCTGTTGTCCTCTGCTTTTGGTACACTCTGCTTAAGAATGCATTATCGCAACAAAGGCCTCTCTGTCCTCTTGTTCCTCTATTTACCGAAATGGATGTCATTCAATGGTATTGTCTTTCATGAAGTCAAAGAAGGACAAGGGTGAACGTCATGGTCGGGATTTCCAGGAATCCGCAGATGGGAAGGAGGTGAATGGCATGTCGCATCACATGACCAAGTTAGAGGGAAGTTGTTCGAAACCTTGCGGACACATGTCACATCGCATCATATATCCGTTCGAGAAACTGGCCTCAAAGGTGTTTTGAGTGTTTTGATTTCAAGGAGGCTTGGTTCAACTTCCAACATCTCTGGCAAGGGCGCGTCTGTGCTATGGGCTACCACTGGTGTTGGTACAGTTCAGACTGGTGTCTTGTTGCCGCCCTGTCATCTTGGATCTTTGAAAACACGAAATCCTCACAGTCACTCCTTAGGCATCATTGAAACACAGTATTGAAAATTTTCAGAAATGCACACACATATATATGCAGATTATAGACATGATCGATACATGCACACCATGGGAGTTGGGATCAAGAAAAATCTAACCGTACAACACAGCTTAACCTAGGCCATCATAAAGTCGAAACAACGTTTAAGCAGTTTACAGTACCGGTCTTCGATTCCATCCCTTATTTGTCGTGCTCCTCGAACGCTTGAACCCAATCGCTTATGTCGCGATCGAACTTCTGGATCTGGTCCATCCCGCAGGCTTGGAAGAGACGGTGCGGGCCGGGCTGCACTTGTGAACATTTCTCGTTCGGTTCCTCCTCCTTCTCCTCGACGCCGTCTTTTAGCGATCTCAAGGCCTTCGAGAAGCCTATGTACGCCTGCATTAAGCAGATCCCGGGGTGTATCACTGATTGCAGCGTTAGCGCTTGTAATCTAATAGACACACAGAAGTCCATAGTGGAGGCACAGCAGATGACAGATGGTGAAATTCAACCATCACCCTTACAACAAGGTTATTGGGGAGAAACTGGTGTCAAAGATAAAAACAGAACATGCAGATATTGATGCCAAACTGCCTCGCCTCCTCGGGCGAAATCCTATATGCGCGCGAGCCAGGCACGATGTTATGAAGTGTGAACACGCCCGTATTACGGAAAGCGTCGCGGTAGGCCTCGAGCTGCTCCCTCGTCGAGATGGCCTCGAGGAACACGGCGTCGGCCCCGGCCTTGACGGCGGCCCGTAGTCGGCCGAGCGCGTCTGCGAGACCGTGCGTCGCGAGCGCGTCGGTGCGGGCGATGAGCACTACGTCGCTCCCTCTCCTCCTGCGAGTCTCGGCCGCGGCCCGGATCCGCGCGAGGTACTCGCTCAGGCCGACGCATTCCTTCCCTTCCAGGTGGCCGCACTTCTTGTTCACGACCTGGTCTTCGAGGTGGAAGCCCGCGACGCCGGCCGAGATGTACCGGTCCGCGGTCCGGGCGACGTTGGCTGTGGTGCCGTAGCCGGTGCTGGTGTGTTAAAGCTGGGTGTCAGCGATGACTATTTTGTAGAGAAAAAACAAGACCTCGAATTGAGCCGCTGTTATACGAAAAAGGAAAAGAAAATTGAAAATTACATACTCTGCATCTGCAATCAGCGGTACGCTTGGGTCGATGCTGGCAATCATCCCGGCGGTATCGACCATCTCGGTCTGCGTTGCGAGCCCGAGATCTGCCATGCCGATACGAGACATTGACACGCCGGCCCCGGTCATGTAGAGGCACCGAAAACCGGCCTCGATGGCCAGACGCGTGGACAGGCCGTCGTATACTCCCGGACAGACGAGGACCTCGCCAGTGGCGAGGAGCTCGCGAAGGCGGCCGCCAGGTGTGGACGACGACGAGGTCTGTTGTTGGGACATTCTCTTGAGAATCTATTTACTTATGGTGTAATAGGTGTTGTATGATTGATATCGTCTAGATACAATGTCACTGCGGGTGTCCTCTTATACATGAATGATTTCACAGCCCTGAGTGGGATGTGTCAGACCCGATATACGAACCGAAGGCAACGGCCGTGAGCCGAACCCGGCCCCGACTTTTTCGAGACACAAAAACAACGTCATGTGCCAAGTCCCGACGGCGTTAAGTGTTTGTCTGTTCTGTAACTTTTTTAAAAGGTTAATACCGTGCAACAGTTCGCTGATGGCTAAGCCTATATGAATATGACGCGAAGGTTGTCGCAGTCCTGCCGTCGATCCTGGAATCCTTTCTGCTGTGTGTCTCTCGCTCCCACCATGATTCCGATGGTTCGTGAAGAGCACCTACGTAGGTGGCGGATTGAATTGATACGACACGGTTGAATGTGTCAAGCCCGTAGTAAGGACCTAGGGTTACATGAAATGTGTATTACGCGCGAAATGCTCACCAAGTTCCCCAAACTCGCCACCTCCGAAGCGGATCGGCTCCGACCGACGATCATCATCCCCTACTCGGCTGCGCTGCGCCAATACATGGCGGAATCATTTAACGTACAAACCACCCGAAGTTTGGTATGTATATAAACGCAGGGTGTGAGACACGTTTTTTTTATAGTAGTGGTCCTAGATTATAGTCCTTGTGTACAGATCTAGAGTTCCTTTTTCTTCGCTCACCTCCCGTTGCGACTCGTTGTTCAAAAAGAATAATAAAAACATTAACCACCATCCGTTTGCCTCACCAAGTATTGAAAAAAAAAATGGAACAAGAAGTCGCCGTAGTTAGAATCCCACGCGAAGCCGGCACTCTCACATCTGCGGAGAGGGGCTGCCTATCGACCCTAAGCGAAGCCCAATCCATCAAATTCTCCTCATCCAGCGTCGTCGACGACGACGATAAACTCATTTCGGATAACGACACCAATCTGGTCGGATTCCTGAGGCTCGCCGAGTCGTGCATCTCGCAGCACCCGCGTCTCGGCGAGACATGTCTGGCCGTCCGCAGCGCGGTGCAGTCGTGTCTGCTCCCCCTGGACTTCGGCGGCCTGGAGCTGGACACGAGCGCGCCCCTGTCGGCCGAGACAGAGGCGCAGGTGCTCTTCGTGCTGTCCACGTACGTCGAGGCGGCCAAGTCGGCGGCGCGGTCTCTCTCCTTGCCCAAGCCGCTGGCCGAGAGACCGGACGGGAGGAGGCCGATGACGATGGCTGAGAAGATCTTCGCTGCCCATGACATCTCCAGAAAGGGGTGGGTTAGGGCGAACGAGGTCATCCAGGTGGATGTCGACTGGATATTGGCTTCTGAGCTCGCTTGGGGTGTAAGTCGTAAAATAAGTCCTTAGGTATCCAATTTAAAGGGGGTTTACGCCTCCCTGAATAGGGGGATTGGCTTACACATCAAGTGGAGATAGTCTATGAATAAACTCTACGAGTCCATAGGACGGCCGGGCATCTTTCGAAACGACCGCTTCTGGCTCGCGGGCGACCACCGGGTCGAACCTGCCATCTACGATCTCCCAGACGTCCAGAGACTCATGGACGTCAACAGGCGCGCCCACCAAGAGTTCAAGATGACCGAGTTCCAAGGCTTCAACGTATGTCTGCTGCCACTTTTTACAGTTACCTCTTCTGCACGATATAATATATGGTAAAGGTTGGTGGCTAACCAAGAGTCCGATGATGGGGCGAAAATAAAATAGTACACGATAATGCACACGGAATTCGTCCGCGAGCGCGCGCTGCCCGGCCAGCTCGTCATCGGCGCCGACTCGCACTCGTGCTCGGCGGGCTCCGTGTCGTGCCTCGCCATCGGCATGGGCGTGACCGACGTCGTGATGCCCCTCGTCACGGGCCAGACGTGGTTCGCCGTGCCCGAGACGGTGTCGATCCGCTTCGAGGGGCGCCCGCCCAAGGGCATCGGCGGCAAGGACACCATCCTCTACGTGCTCAAGGAGTTCAGGCGCAACACCGTCGCCGCCGACCGCATCGTCGAGTTCTCCGGCCCCGGACTCAGGCACTTGTCCGGCGACGCGCGGTTCGCTATCGCCAACATGTGTACGGTATGTATGTTTTTTTTGGTCTTTCACTGTCCACTTGCTTTGCTTTGGAGTCGAAGCTGCACCCCCTTCCTGGCAGGTAAAAACTGAAAAAAGTAGAAGATTTGACTGACGGGCGGTTGCTTGCTTGGTTGCCCTGATTAGGAATTCGGCGCCGTGACGGGCATCTTCGAGGCCGATGAACGAACCGTCGACTTCATATCCCGCCGCGCTCGACGCAAATACCGAGAAGGCGGCGTGTATTACCGCCCGGATCCAGACGCCGAGTACGCCGCGCAGTTCACCATCGACCTGTCTCGCGTGACGTCTTTCGTCGCCCTATGCCCCTCGCCAGATAACGTGGTGCCCGTCACCGAGCTCTCGGACTATAAGCTCGACGGGTGTTTTATAGGCGCCTGCACGACGGCGGAAGAGGATCGTAAGTCCAGGTGGAAATTAATCTCTGTGTGTGTGCAACATTCCACACTTTACTAACGCGCGATAAAAACCATGCCCTGCGCAGTAATCATCGGAGCATTAATTCTCAAAGCGGGTCTCGAGAAAGGCTTCGAGCCCGTGAGCAACGGCCGCCGTCTCGTCGTGCCCGGCTCGCGGCCGATCCTTCGGAAGTTGGAGGACCTTGGACTCCTCGACTTCTACCGCCGGGCCGGTTTCGACGTCGGCGCGCCGGGCTGCAGCATGTGCATCGGCATAGGCACCGATCAGGCGAAACCGGGAGAGCACTGGCTCAGCTCCCAGAATCGGAATTTCAAGAACAGGATGGGACCTCGTATGTGGCGTTTCTCTATTTCTCGTGTGGCATATGCATATTTAATGATCCGAGAACCGCGTTGACAATTGACGACTGACATTGCCTCGGTGTCTTAAACAATCGCAGAATCCATTGGAAACATTGCCTCTGCAGCAACAGTGGCCGCTTCTTCGTTCGCTATGCAAATCACCGATCCCCAGCCTCTCCTGGACAAGCTCGATCTCGACGAGCTGGTCAGACTTCTCCGCTATAATCCCATCAAAGACTCCGCCTCGTTATTGAAGAAGTTTCGTCTGGAAGACGAAGGCGGGGTGGAGGAGAAGGCTAGCGCCGAGGAGCCTAAAATCGCGTACAGCGAGCCCTACGGTACCGATGTCGAGAAGGAGAGACAACAACCTTCGGACGGTAATATGGAGACTCGTCTTCCTCCACTGAACCAGGCTGCGGTAATGGGAGATGTTCCCATCACAGCATCTGATGGCGCATCGAAGGACATCATCAAAGGGAAGGTATTAAGGGTCGGCGACTTTATAGATACCGATGCCGTAAGCATATTCCCTGCCCTCTTGCTAACCATCTATTTGCGCATTGTTACCATGTGAGCATCAACCATAGGTTAACCACCAACTGCAAAAACCCCAGATCATACCCAACGACTTCCTCCACCTCTGCGAGACGGACGAGGACTGGGGCTCGCACTGCATGCAGTTCCAGATGCCCGAGTTCCGCACCCTGGCGCGGGACCAGGGCCACAGCGTCGTCGTGGCCGGGAAGGGGTTCGGCGTCGGCTCCTCGCGCGAGGTCGCCGTCAACGCGCTCAAGGGGTGCGGGATCCGGTGCGTCATCGCCGAGTCCTTCGCCTTCATCTTCGCCCGCAACCAGCCCAACGTCGGCCTGCTGGGGATCCGCATCCCGGCGGAGGAGAAGAAGCGGTTCTACGAGATGGCGCAGATGGGCGCCGAGATCGAAGTCGACGTTGCCAAGTCCGTCGTCCGCTGCGGTGGCCTAGAGTTCGCGTTTGAGTTGAGCGATATGGAGAAGAGGCTTGCGAGCGTGGGGGGCATCAAAAAGGCCTTTGAAAGGTTTGGCAAGGGCCTCTTCGATCATCTCTGTCGGCCGGAGAAGTCCGAAGTGAAGAAGGCCCGCAAGCCGGGATCAGGGATGAGAGGAGGGGGAAAGGGGCATATTGCTGATATTGAGTCGTTCTCGATGTGAAGCAGAATAGCTGCCACATTTATGATTTGGTTATTATTACGGTCGTGTCAACATATGTAAGAAAAGGGGGGAGTGCCAAGCAACAATAATGTTCCCGGATGGGGTTTGTCGCTCAAGGGCCTGAAGCCCGATTGCATGTGGAAAGGGGGGGGGGGGCAGACAACATGGCAGTAGTGTGATTCTCATGTCCAAATGTAGCAAGAGCTCATATCTTTCAAACCTTTCACAGAGGGATGCATCTTGTCTCCAAGTAGAGCTGTTCTGGGCATACCTGTCCCAATACTAGCTTGACAGTTTTCGTGCGCGGTTCATATAGGAAATGTTGTATCTGTTTTTCCAACTTGTGATACAAGATTTCTGGTATCTAGCATAATGATTTGTATTGGAACACGAAAACATTCATCTCTGAACAACGGATGGAAGAGTGAAGAATAATCTAGCTAAGCACAGAGCACCTAGGTTAGCCTCTGAATCACATAAAGTAAAGCCCCCAAGTTCGAAAAATCTGCTCCTGCCACACACAAGGCCAACTTAAATTTTCAGTAAGTGACAGGAATGAAAGAAGCAACCACCGCCCACGCAGGGATCTAGTCTTATAATTGCAAGGAGATTCAGCTACACGGCTGGCCCCACGCGTACATTGGCAATGTACACATCGTCGGTGATGTCGCCAGGTTGTCTCAAGAAGATCACTTAAGTGGAAAGAGTGAGCAGGAGCCTCCCGTGGACCGGGGTCACGCCCTTCGGCACAGCAAGGGGAGGTCATTCATGAGGAGCCGGACCCGCGCGTACATCGTGAATGTACACATCGTCGAGGATGTCGCCAGGTAGTTTCTAGATTACTCAAGTGGAAAGAATGGGTAGGAGCCGGGGGTCACAGCCTTCAGTGCAGCCATAGGAGGCCGTTTTTGCGGAGCCGGACCCGCGTACATCCTGATTGTACACATCGTCAATGATCTCGGCGCATGGTCAGATGAGCAGTTTGTACCATTGTACGTTTTTTCTGGAGCCATTGGCACCTCTACCTCTACATAACTTCACTGTGGGTGGGTGCACTTCATTGTTCCAAAATCCCACCACTTCTTCTCACCTTCACCTTCACATTTTTCTACCGTGGAAAGCCAAAAACATCACATAACTCCTCCAGAGCTGTCCAACACTCAGCCCTTCGACACTCTACTCTTCAGACTTCCAGTCTTCGATCATTTTAATCATCTGTAAGAAGCAGGACAATACTCTTTCCCACAAGTGAGTGCACATCTGCCCTTTTTCCTGGGTCGGTAAAGGGACCTCAAGGGCAGATAATATCTGACGTGAAAAGAACGAACAAAAAGGTCTCCTCACACCGCCCCGGCAAAGATGTGTCTCTTCTGGGAGCAGAAGGTCCTTTGCAGCAAGTGCATGACCTGCTACGACATCCGGTATCCGCTCGGAAATGAGTGTGAGCGTAAGTATCAACTCTCTCCTCCTCCATTCCCTTCAAGTTTCAACTCCATCAGCATCACCTTCAACAGCACCAGAACCAGAAAGCAGAAGGTTGCCAGCGTCTTCCAGAAGATAGGCACATGCACACCCCAGCATCAGAAGAGTAGAAGACATGGAGAAAGAGAGAGAGAGTTACCCCATATCTGTTCCATGGCTATGCCAATCCTTTGACATTACTCAAAGTCGCTGCCCCCTTTATGCTACCTCACCTTCTCCACTGCAACTCGAGAAATAAGCACAGGCTACGGGAGAAAGGGCATGGGCTGACATTTATAATTTTCTACTGTAGCTGTCTACAACCGGCGCGCTCCATGGGGCTCCTGCAGAAACAACCGGCAGCATGATAATCCGCGTAAGTAAATAAACTAGACTACATTTCCGATTTGATTCTCTTTGCCTTCTTTCCCCTTGACTTTCTCCTCATTTTCACCCATCTACATATTCTGGATAGGAGGATAAACCTGCGTCTCCCCTGCCTCGCGGAACTGGAGAGAAGAAAAAAAAAACAGATATTATTATTTTTTCACTTTTTTACTAACAGGACTTCTTCCTCAATCCTTTATCTCACCACACAGTCCCTTCCGTTCTGCGCAACCTCTGCGCCCGCTGCAAGGAGAACCAGAACAACCCGAACTACGACGCCGAGGCGACCGAGGACGAGGCGCAGAGCCGGATCCCGCCCGGAAACGACCAGTTCTTCACCGATTCCGAGGAGTGGTCGATGAGCGAGGAAGAGCTGGAGCGTCAGCAGAAGGGAGAGGGAGAGGGAGAGGCTGCGAAAAAAGAGCCCAAGGGAAAGGGAAAAGGCAAGCGGATCGCTCGCCCTCGCTCTCGTCTCGGAAAGGGAAGAGGAGGAGGAGAGGCTGGCGGCGGTCCATCCGGTGACAGCAAGAAGGGCAAATACAAGGTCGTCCTCCCTCCTCCTCCTCATGACCCCAAGGGTAAGGGTGACGAGGGTATGGGAGAGAGCAGCAGCCAAGCTTGACTGACTGGTCTTTGGACCGGTTGAGGTGGAAGCCGGAACAAGGAAAATGAACGGAAGGGATCAACCGACATGGAGAAAACAAGATGGCGGATATACCTACTCTTCGACCCGTATCCGCCACTCGATGATACTCTCTTTTCGTTCTCTCTCGGGCTATTATTTCCACTCCAGCCTTTTTCTCCAAGGTGTGCTCTACTCAGCTACATATCGACTCGCTCGTGGAGGTTTTCGACAATTGACGATAGATTGATGGTTCAACCGACGGCAAACCAGTCTTGTCCATCAAACTTAATCTCTGTTCTCAGGCAAGAGGCAACACCCAGCTCTGAGATCCGGACCGACTCTCTGCACTTGTTACACGTCTTATTTGACAGACTTCCAATTGCTGCCCTGCTGCTTTTCACAGATTGAGCAAAGGGGTTGATCTTTCGTCGCTCTTTGCAAAGGATTGTCATACCAGTGGACCATGGTACATACCACTTTGTTAAGTAGGTAAATTCGGTAGGTAGTTTGAGTTTCAGGCATTTCAGACTCCTCAATAAAGAGACTTTCTTCTCAACAAACTTGAGCTTTTAAAGTTGTCATAGTTCGTAACAGACTACAGTGGAGGATGACGCAGTTAGTAATGAATCATCCAAGTCCTATATCGATTCCTTCTCTACGTCGTCGAGGCCCTCGGCCCTCACTACTTATCTGCATAAACAGGGAGGAGACAAAGCACACGTTGAATTCTTCGAACCTCGCACAGGATAATTTACTCCAAATCCTGACCAACTCGATTGGAACTCGGACGTCCACTCGTTGACCTTCTCGACCCTCTTGAGCGGATCGAATTTCATAGCCTCACTATCGACGTAAACGCTGTCGTTCAGCGCAGTATGCCACGGCCGACGAAGCTTCCAAGGTCGACGCTCGCGTGCTCGGAACGCTCGCTGCTGTTGCGGTCCTTGTCTTCCCAGAACCCCACCTGGAAGGTCGCGCCAGGGCGGAAGAAGAACCTTTGATCCCCGCGAAAAGCATGTGCGCGTCTTGCTCCTCACGACCCTCGCGGACCCGTGCGGTAGATTCGATAGATGTTCTCTGCGGGCCCTGCTGGCGGTGATCAAGCCGGTATAAGGACTCCCCTCTGCGCCTGCGTTGTTGGACGCAGCCGCCTGGCCGTCGCTGCCGTTTGTGTCAGCTTTGGCTGGGACCTTCCTGTAATCTTTGCCAGCACTCGCAAACTGGATCACATTGGGCTGTCATCCATTTGAAACGAATCACGTGCGGTCAATACCGAACAATTCTTGGTGCCAATCTCCGCATTTGACGGGAACGGTTGCATCGGCGCCTCGCGCACATCCTTGATAAGGAGGACGAGGCCCTTTCCCGATACGGACCGTCCCGGGTCCGTGTACCAGATAGTGCCTGGTGCTCGACAGCATGGACTGCCACGGTTTGCCTGGACCAAATCCGCTCTCGATCTTCTCCTTGCCAGTCGACTGGATGGCAAGCTTGTTCACAACAGATGCGAAGTATTCATGAGAGATACCACTAGGAATACCAAATGTCAGATAGCGAGAGGCGTTGCGGTACAAGTTGTGGCGTGAATAAGGCTGTATGAAGTTTGGCTCTCCTACTGTTCCTCGTATAGCCTATCAGGCAGGTCGGGTATGTCTGCTGGCTTCAGGTTCAGAAGCTCTCATGTGGACATCTGGGAGAACAGCCTGTACGTACCCTGGCAGTTCTCCACGTAGGAGTCCTTGGCCAGGAATTCGAGCGCGCCTTCATCATTGAACGCTTTACGCAGCGATAAGGGATACAACTTCAAGTTTCGGGCTTCATATCAGTGAGCGCGAATTCCATCGTGCTGGGACACTACCGATATATACATACCAACCCTGCGACGATTGATGTCAGTACGTGGATGACTAGGCTGCAAGGTCGCTCCTACCAAATGGACTCGATATCAGACTAGCACGCTGCCGACGCAGATCACGTGCCCCCTTACTGTAGGGGCCGCTAAATAATCCCCATCGATGTTGTATTCACATAGCTGCTCACCAGCCTCAATCTCGGCCACGGTAGATAAAGGCTGGCCTCAGTCGTAACAATGTTCCGGTCATAACATAGTCATGAAATAGCCTAAGGTTAGAAGCGCGGCCATCTACGAGAGTTAGTCGATATGACGACACGAGGGAACGCCCTCGCGTGGAGCGAGGACAGGCTTGACTTACTGCATACGTCCTCTTCAGTATTATGACCACGTGTACAATCACAACTCGATATGCTGTACTATTGTTTTTCTCAACAAGACACCCTGATGTACCGATAGTTGCATGTCTACGGTACTTGTGGCTTCATCCATAGTGCTGTACTGCTGTACAATCGATACCCCCTTATGTGTCTTATTGGCATGAATATGGGGTACTCCTACCCTTGTCAACAGGGGTGGGGTTGCCTGCCAGGGTACAAATGCCCTGTTTCGGAGGTTGTTCTTAATAAATATGTGTCTTGAGGAGTACAAGTAATATAAAGGGCCAGCGAGCTTCCAGGTTATGTAGAAAGGCAAAAACTCGTTCTGAATGTTATCGAACTATTCCGTACCTAAGTGCTTTACTTTAATCCTGAATCAAGCAACACACCCATAGCCAACATCAGCACAATCCGTCACCCCAGTCACTGTCTAGCCAAAACTAGTCTCCAACACAATCATGGATCACAGAAGCCAAGCTGAGATCCTTTTCAGCAAAGAAGTATCTCGTCTACGAGCCGAGTATGAGCATCCTCGCCTTACCACTAATCTTTGTCCACCCGGGGGCCGACCAATTCTCGACGTGGAGCTTCACCGCTGCGACAAATCCTACATGATATTTTGGTACGATGATGGCACAGAAGGAGGGCAGTGTGTGCGCATCTTTGACGTTCCAGGTGCTCTCTCCGGAGATATTCTGCGGCTTTATCGCAACATAACCCCCATCATCAGGTCACTTCGAGATTGATGGCAATGAGATACGTCCACTAGGACGTTGTCTTGAGCATCCTGAGGACGATGAGGATGACTCCGAAGACGTGAATGAGCTTGTTTCTAAGCTCCCTCTCGTTTCTGTCGACAAAACGAAGCATTTTCTCAAGAAGTGCAAGTATCGAAGCGAAATAGAGAATCTCACCATTTGCCAAGGGGGGGCAGTACCAGGCCATCCAATCTCCCCAAACATTATCCAACTTCTCGGCAGATCGGCTGATGGACAGCTTCTCTTCGAACAGATGTCATCTAGCGGCCAAACACTCGGCCGCTTTTCGTCTTTAGCCCTTTACAAGAGCTGGATTCTCCAACTTATTCACGCCCTGGATTGTCTTCACTCACTTGGGATTGTTCATCGCGACTTACGCGCTGACAACCTTTTGTTTTCCGGCGATGGGAAACGCCTGGTTGTGTGCGATTTAGAAAGCCGCTGGGGAGAGCGATCGGCACCAGAGGTCGCTTTCCAAGGTGGTTTGGAAGACTCGGGCTGGTCGCCTAAATCCGATATATATGATGTGGGAAACTGCATCAAAAGGATGATCTATGCCAACAACCCAGTCACAAAGTTCCTCGAATGGCCTGTTCCACCTCCCCTTCAGGCCGTTGTCGAAGCCTGCATGCGTCCAAACCCGGAGGAGCGTCCCACCCTCGCCAACCTGCGTGTCATGGTAGAGGAGATTCAGACATAAACAACAGGATATACGGAGTAGAATATTCGTGTGACGGAGAGTCGAGGGCCCTCGGAGCAGCCAAAGTGCAATACGGTGCTGCGCACCGTGACAACTCCAACAGCATGTACAATAGATGACAAGTTCTGCCAGGTGCGAAGCACCTGGGGATGCGGTTCCACAGCTCGGAGCATATAAGGCAGGTTTCCAAGCAGGTTTCTAACCTGCCTTGGAGCTCACGAACTTAGTTCAACAGACAAGAGAATATACACATCTGAACCTTCACTTCGCAGCTCTCTGGATCTACAAGCACTGTTCCCAATTCCGCTCTGACTGGTAGCTACCCTCCGTCAGAATTCGAAAATTAGTTGATATCAAATCATGACGATAAATATGAGTGTTGCCAGAAACACCGATTTCCAGCCAGAGGGCTGATTCACCCAACAGTGACAGTTCAGCCCCTCTGATTTCTTCTTGTGGTCATGGGCAGGCTTAGACGGCACTCGTTGTCAAATAGCAAATATTGCAGTTAGGTGTTAGGTAACTTCTGAGTTGGTGTCCAATCCAGGGTAGCATAGAGGCCGTTAAGCTACCACTGGAGAGTTAACTTGCCATTTTGTTATTTTATATGTAACCTGCTGTTGTTTTGGAACGACATGCCCTTTAACATATCTAAGGTTACCTTTGTTTTGTTTGTCAATGAAGGAAGATCAGTGCTTTTTCGGCCATACCAGGACAGACCCAGCCCGCACGTTGGCAAACAAACAGGCTTGATTGATTGATTGATACGTTCAATGTCGAAACTGGCGCCTTGGCACCATATAACCACCTCCCGAGGGGTATGGGGACGTGGCAAGCACTATCCCTCTAATATACAAGTAAGGGGTGATTACCACTGTACAGAAAAGGGGGAGAGATGCCAAACTCCGGCCTTGAGGCAGAAAAAATTACAGTACTTGTGGTCACTACAACCTGATCCACAAGCGGCGACGTTTGCGCATCGTTCGGTTCACTGGCCCTGCCAGGCAAACAAACAGGCATTGGCGTGAATGTCCCATTACCACCCAGATGCAGTACCACGCTATACGTTCCCCATGGCCAGAGTAATAACACACATTGAAACTGCATCCACCAGTTGTGGGCTGGACTCGCCCTCGCTGGTATTACCATATACCACTCATATATCGGGCAAAGTTCAGATTGTTAGGATTACAATAACATTTTCAGCCACAGCACGTAAGTATTAGAACTGGTTCAGCAGAATGGATGTCTTAGGAAGCTAAGCTATCTAGACTTAAGCTTATAGTAAGGAGCAAACCCTCCGTTAAGAGGGGAAAAACAACCCAATGATAAATTAACCTCAAGTGCCAAAGCACTTTACTGAGAATTTATCCTGTCAGCGTCACACCATTATCGTTGCTTATAGTGAGTTCGTGTATCTGGCCATACTATGTTAGCTTGGGCACGAGGATAATTACATGTAAGAGATAATACATACGCTTGTGCGTGCTCGAGGCACGTGTTGTACGCTCGTCGCAAACAATGGTGCAACTCATAGTGACTGGGTCGCCTCGGCCGAAGTCCCATGCCGTCTGGATTGGCTCGCCTGGGCTTGCCTTGTCTTCATCGGTGAGCACCCTAGTGATATTCTTTCTGCCCTCGGTCCACTCGATGATGGTCGGAGTCATCTTGTCCCCGTCTGTATGGTACAGGCCGAGGACGCCCTCAAGCTTGGCATCCTTGACGATGCGCTGGAACTCATCAATGAGCTTGGCTGGGGGCGTCTGAGTCTTCCGTACCGTGAACTTGTATGGCTCCCCAGTGGAAAGCCAACGCTCAGGGTAGTAAACCTGAGTTTTCTCTGCCTGCTCAGGCTGAGAGACATTGCCTCGAGCTAGCATGATCTCGCCTTCTGCGAGAGTGCAGTGGGCATGGACAAGGCATAGGCCGTATGCGTATCCATACTGGGCCAAAGCGAAGCCAAGGCATGGAGCATGACTTCGCGATTGACGAACAGGTCGTCGGCCTCCCCGAGGGTGGGCAAACGGTTATAGAGAGTCGCGGTTTGGGCCATGGTCAATATAGCCAGGGTGATATGAGTTGAGAACTTGAGATGATTGGGGTTGTTTGGATTTGACAGACTGGTCAGGAGACTGTCTTGCGTCCTGCTGTACTTATAAGCATTTCATGCGGCAATCCCACAGTACCGTACACGTATAATGTTCATGGACGATGAGCATGACTGGTGCCTAATCCGAGCTGTTGCTTGCTGCTGCTGCTGCTGCTGCTGCTGTTGATACCAACAGCGGTTGTTTCCTTACTGGGAAAGCATTGCGGCACAATTCACTAGGTATACGACGTTGGGATGCAAGGTTTTAGCATATCACCAACAGCCAATTTATCTTTTGTTAGTCTCTCCCTGTTACTTCCTTTCCATGTCTAAATGCCCCCCGCTAGGATTCCTTTAGTCCGCAGGTTTTCAGAATGTCCAACATATCTCGTGCAGTAGAGTTGTCGGTGGCTAACACTGCTTGGATCAATTGATTTCTGGCTGCACGGTAACTGCCAACCCACCCTTTGACCAAGTAACGTCCGCCGATCTAGTTCCGTCCAGGCAGGTAGTATCTAGACTACTACACACGCAACCTAGGTCGTCGTCAAAACGCTGATCTTTAGCACATTCAAAGGGAGAGCAATCCTGATCTCCTCGACGTCTATCAGAACTTTGGTTCTCTATCATACCGACTACCTAAGTAACTACCGTCATCTCCAGCGAAATGCAAAAGATGAGAAGAAGGGGGGGGAGAGTCCGTATCGGTCAACGATCATCGTATAAGTCAGAATGCCACCAACGCCAAGTCGCTAGATTCAGAGCCAAGGGGTTTATGCCTGCTAACCATTACAAGCCCCACCGGCGTGCTCATGGCACACAATCGACAATCGTAGCCCGAGAATGCCGCTCAGTCCATCGGGTTACTTGTCAGGTCTTTCGCTGCCTCTTTAGAGCCCGGGTCGGACTGTCTTCGAAATCCTCCCGCGGTATTTCCTCTGTCCCGCTCGGGCTCGGGGATCTGTGGCTGGGTGTGTTTTCCTCCATGATGCGGCTTGGATCATGGTTAACCGCAGGGAGCCCACCCGCAAAATCCGTCACCTCAGCTGGCCAGTTTAAATTCGAATTATCGGTGAATGCTGCGTCGAAGTTGAAGTCGTTGCCGGTGCCGTCTGCTGTGTACGCATTCGGTTCCAGGTACTGGCTGATGTCTATGTCCTCCCCGAAATAGTCGTTCTGCTCTCCTATACCGGGTATGCGACCCGACGGACTGAGAGGGCCCAGAAGGGCCGATAGGTCTTCCAGTTTCTGGCTTTGCTCTCTTTGAAGCTGCTGTAGCTTCTCCAACTCTTCTTCTGTCTGAGACATGCGCTCTATAGACGCTGGGACCGCCGATGGCATCACCGGAGACACGGACATTGAAGGGCGCGCGATTGGCGGAGCGCCTGCCAACGGTATCCCGAATTGGCTGGCACTCGAGGTAACGGGCGGGGTGGCGCTCGGAGAAGGCGAAGACGGCGTCGGAACAGGTACTGGGTTGGGTTGCGCTCCAGACATGATGGATAACATTTGGTCCCGCTGGTCGTTTGTCATGCTCGAAGCCGTGTGCGCGGCGACATTGGACAGCTCGCTCAGTGCGCTACCGCTCTTGCCAGCATTCGAGTTGGCGTCCTGTATGAATTTGAGCATGCCTTCTTGAGGATTGCTCTCTAGCTCTTGCTTGAAGTAGGACGACGATGCACGCTCGGAAGCGGCAGGAGTGGGCGTGTCGTAAAGCTCGGTAACCTTGCCCGGTGGCCGGTGTTCGTTGGCTAAGTCGCGGTAGGGAGCGGGTTGCGCTGCTCCGGGCTGGCGCATAGCGGCTTGGTTGTTGGGAACGGGGGGCAACAGGCGTGGAGGCCTCTTCGGCGTTCCCACCTTCGCAGGATTTGGAGGGACATGCTGATGCACCCAGTCACCGAGGTCTACGACGCTGCCTTGGCCCTGTGACGGCAACTGGACGTTAGGAATGATGCTTGCAAGGAGCTCAGTTACGTTCTGGGTGCCGCCCTGCTCTTCTAGTGACTTTCTGAATACGTTGGCCAGGAAGTTCAGAATTGCATTTATCGAGTTTTCGTGGCGGTTATGCATATTTTGGAACATCATTGCCTGTTGGTAGAGCTGGTTGTGCTCGTGTCGTAGGCGGGCAATCGCGTCACTGATTTGCTTCTGACGTTGTTGCAATGTGGCCATTTGATCGCGCACAAGAGCCAGATCTTTCCGCTGAAGTTGCCCTATCTCCGAAGGTGGCAGCGCACGCGTCGGCAGCGTTGCTTGGTTAAATGGCTGAGAGACACTCTCATCCACAGGCGTAGCATCTTCGTCGCTTTCACCATCCCCTTCATCCGGACGTCTTTTGCCCTTTTTGGCATTGCCACTCTTCGGCTTGTTGATCAGCCAGAGGAGGGTCGGGTGACCTCGCCTGAAATATGGATTGTAGTATTCGCTGGGACTCTTGTTCTTGCGCTCACTCGCCTTCATCGAGTTGTCCGATAGACCGACTTTCTTGTGAAACCCATACATATTCAGCTGCCTTACGAAAGATGCGTAGTTGTTGTGCTTGAATAACTCAGGTATCAGCGTCTTGGCAAATTCGTCCTCGTCGAGCACTATGAACGAGTCGCCTTTATCCGACCATCTGATCAGGTCGGTATTCTTCCCATCTTCTAGAAAACTGTGGCAAACCAACGTCAGCTCATCTCTCGCCCGGGGTTTCGAGAACAGTAGAAACAGAGGACCACAATAGAACACACCTGTTAAGCTTCTGGACGAAAGGAGGAATCTGTTTTCTCTTGGCCTGGGCCTCCCTCTTCGCCCTCTGAGCCTTTTCCTCCAGCAACTCTATATTGTCGTGCTCGTCTAGCGATGCGTTCGGTGGGTTTGACAGGAGGCCATCATCGCCGAAAGCTGGCCATGCATCGCTTGGCTGAGGCGAAAATGTGCGGTTCGAAGTAATCAACGAGCTGTTTCCGGGTCTCCTGGCGAGCACGGTCGACGGGGTAGAAGCGCCTTGACTGAACTGAGGCTGATTGGGAGATAGCATGGCGTACGGGTTAACGGGAGCAGGCACGTTATCCGCAAAATTGCCAGCATTGTTCCCGCTCCAACTCATCATCTGCTCTGAGCTGTTGTATGGTTGTGACATTGGCTGCTGCTGCTGCTGTATTGGTATGCTGCCCGGCGCGGGTCGTTTACGGGTATTTGAGGGAGGCATCGGTTGGTGATAGGTAAACATGGGAGTCAGAGATATTATACCTCCCGAGCACGCCACCAGCTGAGGTATCGATGAGGGATCAGGCAGGGCCGACGCTAGCGGTGCGGGCGCAGACAAGAGAGCGACTTGGTGGCTGTACCCTTGTGTGTGGTGCGATCTGAAGACCAGACAGAAATACCAATCGGCAGGTTGGCCAGGCTAGCGAGGCAGTTGTTCGTGAGGATAGTGGTAGTAGGGAAAGCCTGTAGAAGCTGTATATCGCGTAAAGTTCAGGCTATAGGCTGCAATAATGAATCGAGAATGGGAGTCTATGAGCCGCATGTAACAGATAAAACAGTATTTAGCGTCACCGCGTCGAGATAGCCTATGCAGAAGGGATGAGAGATCCTGAATCCTTCTTCGCAGTTCCCGAGCCCGTCCACTTTTATAACAGCTGTGGCCTAACTGGAAAATGGAAAAGGGTAGGGAGAAGGTGAATCACTAATGGAAGACCGGAGAGAGGCTTCCAAGACTCCGCCAGGCAAGCTGGTCTCGGACAACAGGCCGGGGAACGTGCAAGGCTTTGAAGTCTGAGACGCGGCAAGGTCGATAAAGACGACGGGAAGAGTGCCTTCTTGTTCTCGAATAGTAACAAGTATGATGTTGTGCGCTCAGCATGCAACTCTCACACTTTGACAGAATCTGGAACCATTCGACACCGGGTCGCGCGGCAGTGTGGAAGACTGCGCCCTTGTCAACTACTGACTTAGATGTGACGATCCGCCCGCCTTGGGTCAGAACGGACAATGTTGTTTCGGCGGGGCTTGAGTATGGGAATGCTTATCTGGAATTTTTTACCGAGACGTGGCACCCGATCTTCCAGCATGTCCACGCTGTAAATAGACAACGGGAACGTCTTTTTAACCCAGTGTAACGGCCTAAAAGCATGGAGGGGGGCAAACAAGGAAAGGTTAATGAAAGTCAGACTAGTAGAAAGTAGGTAGGTAGGTACGTATCTGTTTATTCCTAATTTAGCTTAAAGTGGTCTCGCTTTCTGCGATCCACTTCACCTTGTACCTTCGGGTAACTTCGTGATATCGAAATTCGGTCCTCGAATTCTACGTGGCAAGCTGCATATTGTTGAATTAGCATACGTTCTTGCAGTTGCCCTCTGCCGCAGGTACTCTGCTCATTCGCACAACTAATCCAAACCGGACAGCATTTGTCAATTTTTCAATCTGACCTCACTTGAAGTATCTCGACAGGTAGCCTAGAGCCAAAGAGCTAGAGGCGATGGTGCATCGATTAGGGGAAACCGAGATGTGAATATCGTACCATGCCACTCTACCATGCTCATTTCTCTCCAATCAGAGCAACCTACAAAACCAATTCGACCCATTCAGCCATCATCCAAGCTTCGCGCGCTTATCCTAAGAGGGTAAAACCCGCGCACAGTAGAGTCTAGACAACCTGAAGCTGTATGTTACTTGTACAACCTGAAAGTCGCAACAACGGGGTCATGACCAAAGCAAAAGAAAGCACAAGTAGACTGGTTACATGTTACATACAGCATAGCGACTTCTGTACAGATAATTACCTCCTTATGCAAGTGATGGAAGCAGATGAACATATGTTGTCTGTTACGTCCTTCATCCCAGTATAATGTCAGCTCAGCATGAGATCTTGCATATGCCATGGAATTAGGAAATTGCAGTGCTTTTGGACATTGGCTTTCTAGCTCCGCAGACAATAACCATGCTCTTGATGATAAGTGTTTTGGCGATGCTCGACCTATCTGCGCCCCCAGTAAGGTGCTCGGATTGTCATCCTCTGGATGATGTATAAAAGTCATTTAAAAAATGGTATCCAAGGAGGAACTGGAGCTTGCGGCTGTACAGAATATACCTCGATAATCCACCATCTGCGTAGCCCGATTAGACAGGCCTCACTTGGCCCCCCTACCCGCAAGTGCCGAAGCTCTGGCTAATCTGGCATTTCTCGCTTGATCCCATTCTCTTCCCGACTTGCCAGACTGTGCCTCCCTCTGAGCTCGCTTCTCCTCCTTGAGCGTGCGAGCCTTCTCCCTCGGGTCAATAACAACCAGCTCCTCTTCAGCCTTCTTCCGGTACGTCAGGTCCTTTCCTAATTTATCGGCTACAAAGCTGAGAGAGTGGGACATCCATCCTTCATCGTCACTCACGTCCTTTTCTGCCTTGTCCCAGGACGTACAGCTTTGGCAGTTGGCGATGAAGTGGAGATCACATAGCTCGGCCTCACCTTCAGCTTCGTCTGGAGGCTCCTCTGGCATGTGGAGAGGTGCGGAAACAACAGAGTGCTCCTTTTCAGTTGCCACTTGTTTGAGTTTACTCTTGAAAGCCTGCAGAACAGACAAGTCCTCATCCGCTGTCGGCACATCGCCACCCCTGCGCCTTTTCCGCCCACGGGTCGAAGTTGGCGGGACCATTTGCTCCAGCGCACTCTTCTTAGTCTCCAGTACCGGTTCTGAATGTATTGTCCTCTTCATGGATGCCTTCAAAGCTGCAATTTCTTCGTTTGCTTGGTCCAGCGCTGATTTCTTTGGTGATGCCGCTCTCTCTGGTGGAAGATCGTCGCGAATTGCTATGGGCGCCTCTTTCTTAGGGGCTGGTGATGGCTTTCGATCACCCGTGCTCTCAGGGCCTGGTTCTCGCACAGAGAGGGTCTCCCTCGTTGTGGTGCCCTTCTTCGGGTTCTCAGCCCTCGGGCCTGTTATACTAGCTGGTGGCGCTTCATCCAAATCCATGACGATGCGGGAATCAAACTTTGCCTTCTTCATGACTGGGGAGTCGACATCACCTTCTTCGTCATCAAAGCTCAGCAGCTTTTTGTTCGCTTTTGGTTTCTTCTTTTTCCTCTCTGTTCCATGATCAACCTCAACCGGCCCTGCCGTACGCGTCCTCTTTTTCATATCATCGAATGGGTTGACCAATATCTCTACCCCCGTAACTTTTATGGGGTACAAAGGCCTCTCACTCCCTTCAGCCACCTCCGCTTCTCCCATGCGGGCGAGGTTGTATATCGTGTCGCCAACAATCCTGCCAAAAAGGGTGTTCTTGTTATTCAGCTCCTCAGCCTTGTCTAAAGTGAAGAAGAACTGGCTTCCATTAGTGTCAGGCTTGCCTTCATTGGCCATGCCAAGTAGCCCTCTCCGATTGAACTTTAAGCGGGAATGGAATTCATCCTTGAAGTTCACTCCTGTCGGCCCAGCATTGACGCCTCGTCGCTGATCCATCGGCCAGGGATCCAAGTCGCCGCCGTACGCGCCGCCGTCATAGATACATTCTCCTCCATTGCCAGTGCCGGTGGGATCACCACCCTGTATTATGAAACCGGGGATTAGACGATGAAATATGGTATTGTCGTAATATCCATCGATACATAATTGGAGGAAGTTCCGACACGTAAGGGGCGTCTGCTTCGCGAAGAGCTCGACAGATAATTCGCCGAGTGTGGTATGTAGAATCAGCGACGCGGTCGGTTGCGGCTCGAGATTGTAGATCGACGACATGGTGTAGAGCTACTCAAAGTACGCGCAGCGCACCGCTGAGTAGCTGTATCTCGAGGTCGCCGTATCGGTCTAATTTCTATCGGTAGAAGAGTCGCTGTATTGGACAGGTCTGTCTGTTTTTTTTTGAGAGCTTCTAATGTGTACCGTCGAGGTTGAAGTTGAATCACTTGGTGATCATGGTACTCCCTAATCAATCTGAGCGTTCGGCATATGTACACTCTAATGTACAGCACCTGCAGTACCCACATGTCCTAAGGTTACCTAAGGTAGGTTAGTCCCTGGTAGCCAGCTCCTTATCTTATCAAGCGCCCTCTTTCTTGTCTTCAAAGTTGTTGTTTGTTGGCACATAGGACCTAGACACATAGACAACTCCGTACTGCTGTAATTGTTCTTGTGAAAATACACTTGTACAGTAGTATCCGTAGATGTACAGTTTAAAATACTGCTGTATTTTGGTCAGGAACAAATATGAGCTTATTTAATCGGGTTAGAAGTGTGTTGACTGGTTGTGGCCTGAAGTACATGTAAATGTAGATTAGTAGGTGGTTCCACTGCACGAGTAAAAATGCAAGTGGCCAATTACAGCCAAGGGCACCTCCGAGATAATTTTGAAGCCTTATTAACTTGTATCCTTTATGAGTATTTGATATATTGTTACTTGTACAGCTCTATGAGTCGGTATCTTTTAGTACAGATGTAATTTGCGTGGCCAACACAAACTATCGGTCTCCCACCATCGTTCTTAAATATAAGCGGTTACTTCGTATAAAACGACGGGGAGATCGATGAGATTGTTGCAACAAACATACAACAACTGAAGGAAGAGACATACCGACTTGAGTGGAAAAGTATATGTAGGTATGGACTCCCAAATCTCGAACAGCAATGCGCGGCAAGTATGCCATGCCATAGACAGCACCGCTGTCCCCCCTTAAGCACTGTTTATTGTCAGTACCTGGGTCACATGAAAACCATTTGTCTGACTTTTCTCACCAGCAAGGGTGGATTTGGTGCACAGAAGAATAAACATGTCACCTTCGGGAGATAACTCCAATGTCCCGCCGACAGAGGCTACCAATGCGGTTCTAGTCCCGTCGGATGAACTCCCAAGGGATGCGCAAAAGGTAGAAGAGATCGACTTCAATGCGTTCAAGGGAAAGCAGATAACCGTCGAGGATATCATGCATAGCATGAGTAACATGGGCTTTCAGGCTTCCGCTCTAGGCGAGGCTGTCAAGATCATCAACAAGATGGTAAGCAGCACAACCAAATGCGTCCCAGTGGTGGCCACCACGCTTCAGAGAACGCAAAATAACACGAGCATAAGCGAGCTTGGCGTGACCCCGAGACTGGCGACAAGACCACTATATTCCTGGGCTATACCTCCAACATGATCTCGTCTGGCCTGCGAGGTATCTTCCGGTACCTCGTGCAACACAAGCATGTGTCCTGCATCGTGACCTCGGCCGGAGGAATCGAAGAGGACTTTATCAAGTGCCTCGGAGATACCTACATGTCCTCGTTCAGCGCCCGGGGCGCCGAGCTTCGGGCCAAGGGCCTGAACAGGATCGGAAACCTCATGGTCCCGAATGCAAACTACTGCGCCTTCGAGGACTGGGTTGTGCCCATTCTCGATAAGATGCTTGAGGAGCAGGAGGCGAGCAAAGGCACCGAGGATGAAATCAACTGGACTCCCTCCAAGGTCATACACCGCCTTGGCAAAGAAATCAACGATGAGAGGTCGGTATACTATTGGGCGTATAAGAACGACATACCTGTCTTCTGTCCCGCTTTGACGGACGGCAGCCTAGGCGATATGCTCTATTTTCACACCTTCAAAGCGTCGCCGAGACAGCTCAAGATCGACCTTGTCGAAGATATCCGACGGGTCAACACCATTTCAGTTCGGGCCAAGCGGGCCGGAATGATCATTCTCGGCGGCGGTGTCATCAAGCATCATATTGCAAATGCTTGTCTTATGAGAAACGGTGCCGAGTATGCTGTCTATATCAACACAGGACAAGAGTTCGATGGCAGTGACGCTGGTGCCCGGCCGGATGAGGCCATTTCCTGGGGCAAGATCAAACCAGGGGCTGACCATGTCAAGGTACGTAACCTGTTGACGTATTGGCGTCCCCGCGGCTCGGCTCTCTATGACTAATGACCAGAATAGGTCTACCTGGAAGCTTCAGCATGCTTTCCCTTTATTGTGGCCAGCACATTTGCAAAGGAGGATTAAGGTGTGGTGTAGTGAGCGCCCATGCTCCCTGGTTTTTCCCGAACAATTAATCGTCTATAAGTTTTATCTGCAGGCCACATTGCTTTACAAGCCGGAGATATGCATAACACGAATGCATGATGAGTAACAGAAATCTATTTTTTGTTTTCAACCCGCACATCAATATTAAAGATTGCATGAGTTGATATCCTACTCTAAACCTGGCAAGTGGCCAACCTGAGCAACTCTCTCTCCAAGGACCTCCCGGACTTCCTGCCTGTCAGAAATGGCCGACACTGGTGTGCAACATTTGCCTGATCTTTTGCCAACAGGCAATCATTCCATCAATCCTCCCCCTGATGTTCCGGGCCCGCAGACACTGACCGAGCCCAGCGTGTCTAGTCGGGTCTACATCACAGCATCGGTTGAATACCCAGACGACACGGTCAAACGTGAAGAAGATGAACAAGTCATTGAGACAGCGCTCATATTAATGAAAATGCGTCGTTCGACCTCCGATCCCGTCGGCTTCAAACTCGCCACCACCCGCTCTACGCCCACCACCGACAAGACCCTAAACACAACAGCCCCAGCTACAGAGAGAAGGCCGCAAAAGTCGTCCCATGTCCGATCTCTCTCCGCGTCCGCCAAGAGGACCTACCGGGCACTACGCCAGCTACATTCAGATCTGGGCCCGAAGTGGTTTATAACTTCCACCTCAAGGAACCAGAAGGATGCGATAACCAAGCGTCCGCAATGAAGTCTACGCTCCGGCGCAGTCGCGGGCCGCTGGTAACTTCCCAAGTTCGATACCGACAACCGACAAAACGGCGCTTTTGACCTTGTACTTATATTGGGCCGAAGACTGTGTTCCGGCTACGGATTGGGATCGTCGCCCCGGCTTTCTTCGTTTGCACATTGCCATAGCCTCCTCTATCCTGGCTCGGAAATACAGGAGATTCGACCTTTCACCCCGGTTTTCCCGTCTTTAAACACCCGGAGCCGGTCAACATTGACAGAAGAAGAGCATCTCTCTGGTCAGTTCCACAGAGGATGCCCTTTTCCGTTGAGACCACTCCTACGTCTCTTTTTATTACCCGCCGAGACGAACCGACCAGCAATGGCTCATGTGCTTGATCACACGAGCATCCTCGTTCGTTAGCCATTCATTTTACTGGTGGTTTCCATGAAGCCATCTCGTGTTTTTTTCCTATAAAATGTATCTTCAAGCCGTGGGCTTGTCAGCGCTCGTTTGATGGACCCTCAGCTTAGCTCTAGCTGAAACTCCAATCCAACGCCTTTATACAGGCAGTTCTGGGTCATTGTTAGGGAACTCTACACAAGTCATTCCCACAGTTCCAACTTCACATTATTTGATTTCACCAGCTCGCGCGGGCTCGTCTTTTTCTCCGTCTTGCCCTCGGGCGTCTCGACCGCACACCGGTAACCTTACAACCAACCTCCGAAGCACACACACCGTCTGCCCTACCTTCATTGCCTAGAAATAGAGCTAAATCAATAATATCTGAGGACCTTTCCCTTCTCTAGTGACTCGCCTAAAGCACCGTAAGACAGGACAGGTTCGATCTTTGCCAGTACAAGTAGTGAGACAAAATAACCTTCCAAAAAGAATTGTGCATGGCCCACATCTACACCAAAAGTCAGAGGTTTTGAGCAGTCATATCTCTGCCAGTATAGGTCAAGAAAATTAGCAAAACTCAATACTTATAGATAATTGCATATTATGTACTATATATCAATTTTAAATCATTTGCCCTGGTATTGGCAAAATGGCGTGTGTTTGAAGTTGTATAAAAGTTGAATCTATGCCAAGAGCCAAAACTTACAGTTCATGTATGCGCAGTTACATGTAGTTGCCTTGGCATTTCTACAATTTCCTTTTTCTTCCAAACCTCTCTTGTTTTGTACAGGTTAAGTCAAGTAACATGGCTATATAATATAATGTACAGGTGCCTATTCTTTATTAATAGGCCATTTTTCTGATTTTTTCCCTGTTGACTCCGTGTAGTTAGGTATTGCCTATATTGTCAACGGCACCTGCAGGCAATTTGTGGTGTTGATGTAGGCCATGCACAATTCTTTTTGGTAGGTGATTTTTATATCTGTAGGTAGATCTCGTTGCGAGTCCTGTCGGGTATTGTGCCTGAGGTATCATCCGTATGTTGTAGTGGGATATCTTGGATACTGTTCAAGCTGTGCAGTTGAATATCATAACGTACAGCCTACAAGCACGTCGTTAAACATTACAAGTAGATTAGTACTTTGTACGAAATAGGTACCTAACGCTGTCAAAGGTGTCTCGTTATGAGTGGCGGGGAACAAATGCAAAAAAGTGGATATATACATGTACCAAGAGGTAGGAACCTTTAGGTTACAGGTGTAGTACAGCTGTAGGTACTTTGCTTTGATTGACAATACAGCTGTTGGTTCCTAGAGACACCCAGGTGAAGTACATATGTGGTGCAACACAGTGACGTCCTGCTATGTCAAAATTTTGATTTTCACAGATTGATTATGTTGACCTGAACATGAGCAGCGGCAGTGCTCTGTGTCCAGAGGAACATTCAAAGTTGGCACTGCATAACATATGCACAGCAGTATACCTAACTTCCCCATCTCTGCCGACCAGAGGAGCGCGCTAGGAGTATGCACAAGACTTCCAAGCATCCAAATCGCCAAGGTTATGCCCACCAGAAGGTCCACCTCTAGTCTAGCTTGTGCGATTCAGATACTTACATGTATGCAGGTGGTACAGTATATACCATACTGTGTGAAGACCTTGAAAGGTGGATTCTTACAGGACAGATTGGGCGACAGGGGTTCGAAACTTTGAGCAAGGGTTTTTAGGCTTTTCGCATCACCCCCTTGCCGCAATCAAAGCGCTGTGACTAGACCCGTGTATTTCAACACTTGAACTGTGTTTTCAAGCCCAAGGCCTGCTTCTGTACCAACTCATCTTGCATCTACAGCAGTACATACAGATGTACAATCTTGGTCAAACAAGACCGTCAATTCTTGCGCGTCGCTGCATCACTATTCGGCCAGGCTTGTTTTGGTGAAGGTTTCCCTTGCCCTCTTCCAGGGAAGATACTTGGTATCAGTTGCGATTAATCCTGCATTTTGTCGATTTCCAGTCAGAGTTGCGCGTGTGCATTGCATGACTGCCTGCGCAGCCCAAATTCTGTCATCAGTTCCCAGGTTCTGACTTGTTGTTTTTATTGTTGGGAAGGCCGACGACGGCAAACCCCAGTCGGGCTACATGGCACCAGAGAAATAAATACTCCATTTGAAGACCGTTTACGCGGGCTTTTCTCACAATGTATGTTGATCCATTGTTCACTTAGGTCTTCCATCCGCCTTCCGCCACATGTCCCCAGGCAATTCAATCATCTATCTTGACAGCCTCGATATTGGACCAGTGTTTCTAATCAAATATACAGGACGTCTCGATACGCAGCCTCCCGGTACGACAGCGAATCACGCCGCTCAAGGTCCCGCGATCGCTCACCAGACAGAAGATCTCTTTATAGTGATGGCGGACCTCGGCGTTCTTCCGCAGAGTCGAGGTCCAATGCTGCCGCGTTTCAAACGAATCGAGACTCCTTTCGCGACACCCTCCCTAGAGATCCTCCACGAGGACCTAAGGCGTTGCTCGACCCTCCCAGTGGTCCCAGAGGCGGGGGGTATTCTGGCGAGTTTCGAGGGAGGGGAGGTCGTGGAAGGGGTAGAGGCTGGCGTGATGACAGTCGAGATCGGGGAAGAGAACGGGAGATCGATTTTCGGGATCGGAGGGATACTGCCTATAGGGATGAACGCAGCCGAGAACGAGATCGACTCGACTGGCGTGACCGCGACAGAGAGAGTTTTAGAGGGCGCAGGCCCTCCCCGCGTGGGCGTTCCCCAGTCGGGAGAGATTTTCGGGACTTGAGAGATGCCCGTGACGGGCCTCCCGGCCTCGATGCGGAAAGGGTCAGGCGAGGCTCCCGAGACGGACCGCTCTCTGCTGGCTCCTCTTCTTCCGACCCCCCGTTCGCTCACTCGACGTACCGTGGCGGTTACGGACGCGGGCGACCACCGAGAGGCCGTGGGGGTGACTGGGACCGCGGCCGTGGTCGTCCATTCTATGACGACAGGGATAGGTACGGTGGCCCATTCCGGGCTCGATCCCAAGAAGGTCGCTTTCGAGAAAGAGATGACCGCGATCGTGACAATCGATATCCTGATCCTGACCCACGCACCCGCGATTTCCGTGATGACCGCGATATCCGAGACCGAGAGCCGCGGCCAAAACTTGAGAGGACGTCTCACGAACCGCCAACCGCCAACAAGGACCTATCTCCGCCCCCTTTAGCGCCCGCGGCCTCATCCTTTGGCTCTGTCCCTAGCAGGCTGCCCTCAGCCGGTGAGGTAGGATCGGTCACTGGTAAGGCACCGCCCACAGGCCCCAGAGCTCTCAAGGAAGATCGGCCTCCTCTCTCCAACGCGTCCTCTGTCGATACGAGAGCGCCACCGTTAGGCCCTTCGAAGCCATCATTTCACGAAAGGAGCCCGCCCGTGGCACCCTCAGGGCCCCGTTCACATTCGCAGCGCACTGGTCCGTCTAGCAAGCAATGGATTAACCCGAACCTGAAGCACCGGTTACCTGAGTCTCCCAAGCTTGGAAGGCCCTCGGGCTTTGCTCAATCTCGAACTCCCGGCTTTCGACCTGAAGGGAATTATCCAGATTATTCCAGCGAGCCAAACCAGAGACCACCTAGTAGAGATGCTAAACTCGATGTCCACATTGTTAAATCGGAGGACCTGGTGCGGGGTCTGCATATCACAGTCTCGGGCGAGCACCCGAGAGTAGAGCCAAGGCCGCGCTCCGCCGGTTCACTTAATGACCGAGATAAACACAGAGACGGACCCCATTCTGTGAAGGCTGATATCCATTCCACGAATGATACAGGCATCGCAAGCGTGACGAAGGACGTCACAAGCGGCCCCGTCAAAGTTTCTGAGCCGGTAGAAGATCGCCGACCAGCTCTCCATGTGCCAGCCAAACATATAGCGTTGCCGGAAAAGCAGGCAAAACAGCCCGTCCTTGACCCATCCTCAGAGTCTGATGACGAAGAGATTGGTGACATCATCGAGTCTGGAATAGCCAAGGTTGAACAGGAACTGAAGCATCTGGAAGCAGTAGAGGACGCCATTTCTATGGATCCTATAGTACGCTATGCTTACATTTCACTTTCCGCAGTTCGGCAGATAGCCACGGAGCCCGAGGGCTTGGAAGACATGGTTGGCCCTATACCTGAACCGGCTCCAGAGCCAGCTTCGATCCCTGACGAGACACCCGCGGAACCCGCGAAACCTGCGCCGGTAGCGGATCAAATTGCCACGACTAGTGATGCATCGGCGCACGACAGTATGGAGCAGGGAGAGGAGAAACCGCAAGACCACACTGCTCCATTGTCGACTGTGTCACAAGACCTCACACTGTCCAAGGAGTCTTCAGAGAACCCACGGGCTTCAATTGAGCTAGATACAGACGAGCCGCCGGTGGAGGGTGGCCAAGCCAGCACCGAACAACCGAAAAGTAAAGATAATGACGTCGCCATGGAAGATGCCGTGGCTGTGCAGGAGGATATCAGAGTACCGTCGCCACCTTTGCCAACAGCTCCCGCGCCACCTCCCCTGCCTATCCCTCCGTCTTTCGCAGAAGCTGAGATGGACTCGCAGAATGCGAGTAGACGAGATTCGAGTACATCATCTCCGAAGGACGACGAGGAAGAAAATGACGAAACGGACATTGAGGATGTGGGTCTTGATAGCATCGAGATTGTACGGGAGTTTATGAAAACACCACCTCTCGACACGCTGCCATACCTTGTCGAAAAACCGTGGGACAGGGATGAAGCTTTTCTGAAGGCCATGAACACCCCACGGCCAGAGCTCGATAGGTTCATTCTCGAGAGGCTCGGTGACGAAGCTCGGGCTCGGCATATTTTGGAAGGCCAGAGGAAGGAAGAGTACGGTGCGAAATATGAAAAGTACATTCGCTTTACGATGTCGGAGGACCCAGTTGCGGTGAAGAGCCGGGGCAAGTTTACGTTCGTCCCCGGCGCCAGTGATTCCGGTCCTAAGTCCAGTGCGGCATCGGAGCCTAAACCTGAATCTACACGCCGTAGTAGATATGCGTCGGAGCGCGATCTTGAGAGGGTTTTGGAAGAGTCAAGGCGGGCCGAGGTTGAGAAGCGGGAGCGACAGGCGCAGGCCGAGAAGGAAAAGAGTAGAACAGACAAGGAGGCCGTGATCCCGCGCCAATACCAGACCGAGAAGGAACGACAGGACGAATTCTATAGCAGCAATACAGGCTTTATCCGGCCCGAGAAAATCGTGGCCGCATGGGAAGTGCTGCCTCCGGTCGACAATTTTACTGATGAGGAGACCAGCGTCTTTGAGAAAGCTTACCTGGAATACCCCAAGCAATGGGGCCGGGTCTCTGAACCGCTCGAGCATCGGGATTTTGGAACCGCTATTCAGTTCTACTACTTGAAGAAAGAGAAGGAGGACCTGAATCTCAAGGAGAAGCTGAGGAAGCAGCCCAAGAAGCGCAAAAGGGGCGGCCGTGGGAAGACGCGATCGAGTGCACTGGTATCGGAGCTCCGGAATGGCGACAACGACAACGAGGAGACGACAGAGACCGGTGAGAATGGTCACTCACGGCGGCCACCCCGCCGGGCAGCGGCTCCGACCTTCAACTCGGAAGCGACCCCTGCCACGGATGGAGAGAGCGGGACTCCTGCGGGCACGCCGGGACGGAGGGGTGCGGCCGCGGCCAGAGCGGATGGGACCACGGAGAAACCCAGGAGGGGGCGCCGAGCCGCAAAAGACAAGGAGCCGAAGCCTCCGAGGGTTACAGTTCCTCTTGCTGCGGCGCCGGCCCAAGTACCACCAGGCCCTCCTGTAAACAACAAGGGCAACCGCTCCCGTTCCACGTCGAGGGTTCAAGGTCCTGACTGGTCTAGTCAACTGAGCCGAGAGGAAGGATCCCGTCTCCTCCCTCAATACGATCCTGAGGCCAACGTTGGCCAGCCCGCTCCTAGCACCCCTATGCACGTCTATCCTCAACAACCGCCACCTATGCACAGTCTGGAGAGGAATGCCCCTCCTCCCATGGCTGACGTCATGGCCCCTCCGCCACTGAGGCCCGAGCCCCCGGCCCAACCTGCAGTAGCCGTCCTCGACGTAGGTCACACGGCTCCTCCGGACCGCAAATCTGGCGGTCAGCCGTCAAGTTACTGGAGCGTGCCGGAAGCGACTGAGTTCCCGTCCCTGCTAAGGTCTTTCGGCAGTGACTGGGCGGCGATAGCTGCCCATATGCGGACGAAGACAACGGTCATGGTATGGAACAAAATCCCCATCTACTCACGTGTATAGTACAGGCTCTGACACTTCTCAGGTGAAAAACTTTTACATGCGCCGAAAAGATGGAAACGATTGGGAAGCAATCGTGAAGGAGGCGGACGAGCGGAAAAGCAGGGGAGAGAAGCGGCCACCTCCGCCAACAATGACTGCAAATGTGAAGAAACGCTACGAGACGGCAAGCAACCGGCCACTCGCGGCGGCGGAAGCGGCCGTAGAAGATGTGTTGGTGCCGAAGATGGAACCCCCTCCAACCGGCCAGCCGTTGAGTGGCCGGTTCAATATTCCGATAGCTGCTCAACCCGCGCAGCCACTCGTGCAGACCTCTTTCATCCAGACAAGCCAGTCACAGCCACCACTTGCGCCGAATCACATTATTCCTCAGGCGGGACAACAACCACCATCCCACCCCGCTACTCACGCAATGTCTCCGATCACTCGGCCTTTAAGAGCGCCTCTGCCCTCGTTCTCTGACCGTGAGCCAGATCGCAATCGCGTGCCTGACCGAGAGCGAGAGCGAGAGCGAGAGCGAAGGGTGGAAAGTGACCAGTTTATCCAGCAACGGTCACGTACCCCATTGGTTTCAAAAGCTCCCCATCCGCCTCCGGCAGATGTGGCCATGAGGCATGCCTTGCCTGGCTCACTTATGGACCCCCCGGTAGAGCGGCAAAAGCCCGAACCCAAGCCCGCCAGGGAGTCTGTCCGCCAAGAGCGGCAGCCACTGCGAGTCAAGGCCGAGCCAGAACATGCTCCAGTCGAGTTCTATGGTGGTGCTCCTGGCGTTGTCCGCAATGGCCCACCCCGTATAGAGAACATGCACATGTCGGTACGGCCAGCTGAAAACCCGCGAGCTCAACAGGCTCCTGCCCCGCCGTATGCCGTCATGCAACACCATCCACCCAACCGGGCTTTCCCACACGATCCGGCTCCGTCCTCGCCGGTGCCTCTGAGACCCGTGTCAACTCTGTCTCGCCCGTTGTCTCGGTCAAGCGTGGGCTCGTATAACGCACCAGCGCAGAGGACTCCGCCTTCCGTCCCTCCGGCGCCGCCGCGAGCACCTCCCAGAACAAGTAACTTGATGGCCCTCCTGAATGACGACCCACCGGCACCCACACCCGCACCAGCTCCAGGTCCGCCACCCGCACCAGCTCCAGCGAAGAGGGTAATGGAAGTACCAGCAATCCCTAAATCATCATCGACTCCTCCGCCGCAGTCCCACCCCAGTATTTCTCGGGCCCCGCCACCGCCACCTTCGTCTCTTGTCCGACGCGAGGCCCAAATGCCCGAAAGTCAGCCTTACGGATATGCGCGGAACCCACCGCCACCACCGCCAGCACAGTCTTCAATGCCGTCGTTGAAGCCGTACACGGCATCGCCACAAGCCCAGTCGTTGAACGCTCCAAGGCACGTGCCACTCGAGGTTGCCCCTGAACTGGAATATTACGGCAGTCGAACGCGGACTTTCCCACCCCCCAACGCCGGTTCTCCTCCCAACACCCCTCACTACCAGCCTCCCAGTCAACCTTCGCAGGTACAGTATCAGTCCCAAAGCGCATATTCGTATGGGGCCCCAATCCAGCCGCAGCCGCAATCACAACTGCCCAACGCCACTTCGCCTCCGCCCCAGTACACGACTCACCACTCAAGCACTAGGGGTCGTGAACCTTTATCCTTGGGGCGTGAGAGCAGTTGGCATAACTCCAGTTCTGGCCACCCACCTCCCCATCAACAACCACCGCCCCCGCCCCAACAGCAGAACACCACCCACCCTCAACCACCACCGCAACAACAACACCCTCCTCAGCAAGCACAACAACGGCAACGGCAACAGCAACAGCAACAGCAACAGCAACAGCAACAGCAACAGCAACAGCAACAGCAACAGCAACAGCAACAGCAACAGCAACAGCAACAGCAAC